>CAJUYI010008178.1:0-11242 GCA_910591695.1 Galerucella pusilla
TAGAATCTAAAGTATTTTCAAAATGTGCTCTCAGTAACTGTATTAGCCCACACAAAACTATAAAGTTCTATCTATCACCACAACGATGTAATCCTCCGATGTCAGAAGATTGCCCCACCCTGTATATGTATATTGAAATTTTGGAGAGCCGAAAAAAACTACGTTTTCAGGTGCCGGACTACTATATTTTCATATATTATGAGGTCGTTATTGTTATTCTAATTATGTTTGTCGCTTAAAAAACCATTCTGCGAAAACTTTCTCAATTTTTCAAAATTAAGGGTTGAATAAAAATGTTCTCTCAATTATGCATCGTCATCTTATAAAATCACCTATAATTTTGATGCCCACAATTTTTTTGTACAATCAAATCTAAGAAAGTTGTTGACGAAAAACTGTTGCATTTCACGTGCTCCAAGCTATGCTTGCAAGCTGCATCGGAAGCTCGAGCGGAATCTTCTCACAAATCTAGGAAAGTGGTTTATACTACATATTATACTTTCGTTTAAAAAGTGAAATCTCTGGTGAAAATCTTTTCCATCTAACGACAATTTTTGCCCCAACTTCCCCAGACTATATTGTGTAAAACAAAACGATTGCTAGTCTTCTTACAACCAGTAGAGAGATATTGTTAATAATTGAGTTTAATTGCTGTAGGCAGATCTTTTAAATATTTCTTTAAAATTGTATAATTATGGTTTTTTTTTTCGTTTATACAATTTTGCATACGTTTATACGGATGTAACTGGTTGGGGTTAACGGAGAAATATGTAAAACGTATCTGGCAATTAGGCGAGAAGGCAGTATTTTTTATATTTAAGCATTTTCCTCCTTCAGGCGTTTTTGTTCCCCTTTATAAGGGTTTTTATATGGTTGAACTTTTAAATGGATTTGGATCTATTACACCTACTATTAGAATAACCGATGAATATTAATCTGGAGCTAAAATAATAGGTGTTTCCAGTAAAACTCAAGGGTGCTTCCTTAACATCTTCATTAGCCACATCGCAACACAACAATAAGAACCTCAGTGTGAGAATGTTCGGTATTATAATCATTTAAGCATTGTTTTATCATAAATGAACTTTCGGTTGTTTTCAAAACCTTCCACAACACTTATTCTTAATCATAATTTTCTTAGTTTCTAAAATTAAATAGTTATTAATTCATTCGTGTGTTGGATACTTGGGAGAGGTACCTAGTTATTTTATTGTTGGGTTCTTGTCATCTTTACTAAGCATCCATAATCTCTTGCAAGAGCTAGGAACAGATTACATTTTCACATACTCCGGTTATTGAATAATATAGCTTTTCCTTGGTAGTAACTGTTTAACGTACAGCACGCAAAAGTTTAGATACATTAAAACTATTATAAATAGGTAGGTACATTTCGGATAACAAAAAGTACTGTGAACAAATGGTTAGGCATTTTGTTGAAAACACTTATTGTGTCTTACCTCCTGGCTGTTGATACTTTTTAACTCAACAATAAAAGTCCTGGGACTCAGCCAGTTGATTATTCATTATGAAGATACCTGAGACCTTTCAAAATACTGATGTTTTCCCGTGTATCTAGGCATATTTTTGAATAATTCAAATAAATATAACAATAAGATTAATATTCACTTTTCATGAATAATAATTAACCATAAACAACAAAGTACAGACCTGACGATAACTGTCAGTGAGACATTAGAAAAAGATGTAAGACACATTGCCGCTACGTAAGGTAGATCTGCATTCTATTTGATTGCGTAATTTCTCGCGATTGATAGGTCCCGCTTGCGCATATTCTAAACATCAACTATTCAATTTTTTTACGTCAAAGATTAGGGATAACGTTTGAAATGAAATTAAACGGTTCATTATTGTGAATTTTGATTAGGATTAATCACAGACTTTTTTTTTGACCCATTAGTGTCAGTATCTTTTTTTTTATTTGATTATTGGAAAACTATATAAATTGAGACATATATTTAATAAACAAGATATATTTGTTAATATAATCAATTTTAGTTTACCGGATAACACAAAAAAGGTGGTACATGCATGTGCCACTGGGCAAGTACAACAAATGAAAATGAACACATTCTAAAATCGAAATCAACATCTCTAAATAAACGCAATATAAAATAAACTATTGTTCATGGTAATTCTCAAAAAGCAGATATTTGGATGAAGGGCTACTTTGCAGGTATTGCACTCGAAACTTGTTCCATTAGGACAGGCCTCATATCTTTTCCATTTTGCACTACCTCTGACTATCAAATGATTTCTTTCGTCAACACGTATTTGACTGACAACATGAGATAACTGCATTGATGATGGTACTGATTTTAATGGTGGCTGTCCATAAGTTACTAACAAATACAAAGTTATTTGTCGCCGGAATTCAAGAAGCTGCATGTTTTTGTTTCCACATCTTCTCCATAACAGCCATGCTTGTACACAAGATTGATCTATTGCCCAGCTAAAGAAAGGCCACCACCATTTTCCAGTTCTTATTGATTTGGAAATAATTCAATAAATAAAATAGAGAGTACAAGCAAAGTATACCGCGAAATACAATGAAGACAAAAAAGTCTGCGTGGGAACAGTTTAGAATGTTTCTGGACGCACGTAATTATACGTTAGAAAAGGATACTTCTGAACAAGTTATAGCAAAAATTCTTGAAGATTATGGTTTTAACATGAAAAAAAGAGATGGAACTGATTATACTGAAGCTAGTGTGAAAACACTTTGGAATACGACTGCTCAAATGGTTCAGGAAAAATATTTTCTAGAATTTAACATCAAAATTGATCCATTTAAAGATATTACCTATACATTTGCTAGATTGGCCAGGGATACAATACGTAAAAAGCATCAGGCATTTGGCCACTGGACGACAACTAAAGAGTTCATCGAAAAATGTCTCCGTAATTTAACCCATTTTATTGGGAAATTACGAGAAATTAGTGATTAGTGAAACAAGTGGAGTATTGTGCATAGAAAATTTGTAAAAAAATTAGCCGTATGACAAGTAAGAAAAGATTAATATCTGCAATATAAATAAATTCAGTATACAAAATTGAAAGTGAAAAAACCACAAAAAAATAACCGATTAGTGTCAACACAGCAAAGTCATTAAATTATAATACTTAATATAAACCAGAAAACAACGCATAGGCGGAGAATAAAAATATGGACAGTGAAGACGAATACACTAAAGATGATGGAAAGCGGAAGAAAAATACCGGAACATCAGAATAATTTGTTGAAAGAACTTCAAAAACTCTTAAACCACGAAAAAAAAAGAAAAAACAGTATGAGGATAAGTTTGAGTTACTTTTTGAAGCAATCATGGACCTAAAAACAGAAATAACTCAAGAGCTGAAAGAAATTAGAACTGAACAACAGGCATACAGAGAAGAAATGAAAGAGATAAAAAAAGAAAACAGAGAAATTAAGAGAGAAAACCTAGAACTCAAGAAAGAGATACAGCAAATGAAAAGCTCAATAGAAATATTGGACCACGAAAGAAGAAAGAAGAATAATGTGATACAAGGATTGGAATTAATCAATGAGGAAGAAGAAACACTGAAAAACGAAGTGGAAAACTTTATTAAAGAACAATTAGATATAAAAAGAAAAAAAAAGAAAATAGGGAACAGAGTATATCTAGTTGAAATAAGAGGAGAAAACGATAAAAAACAAATAATGAAAAACAAAAGTAAACTAAAGAATGTGAAGACCCAAAGAATTTATATAAACGATGATATGTCGAAAGAACAAAGAGAAATTCAACACAAAATAAGAATAAAAGCTAAAGAAGAAGAGAAAAACGGAAAAGCTGTGAAAATAGGATTTAGGAAACTTACCATAGATGGAAAAGTATTTCATTGGAATAACCAAAAAGGGGAACTGCAGAAATCACAATACACAAGATAGGTTTTCAAAGAAATAGGTTTTCAAAAAACTAGTCGACAAAGAATATGATAACAAGAAACAACAAGAAGATAAAAATGCTAGTATCAAAAACGTAGATCATAAGTTAAGTTGTAAGAATAGTTTAAGTTATACTAATATCAATTATGAAAGTCATGGTAATATAAATGATAGTAACAGTAAGATAAGTAGTAATCATAACAGTAAAGTGAAAATTCACAGTATTTCACAAGTAATACACAATTTTAAAGATAAATTAAACAATAAAGACATACAAAATGAAAACAGTAATACAAACAATGACGAGATAAAGCACGAAAAAAAAAGGACAAAACAATGAGAATCACAAAAACAAGAATAAACAAATCAACGATAAGACAAATTTTATATGGAAAATAGCGACTTGGAACATCAGAAGCTTAACAGAAAAAGGGAATGAATTAGAAGATGAATTTGAAAAAATGGGTGTGGACATATTGGCAATTACAGAAACTAAGAAAAAAGGACAAGGGGTTTTAGAAATGGATCACAATCATTTTTTGATATATAGTGGTGTGGAAGAAAATCAAAGATCAGCAGAAGGAGTAGGTTGCATAATACACAAAAAACTAGATAAAGAGATACATAGCTGGAAAGGATGGTCGGGAAGAATACTAACAATAGAGATAAGAAATGAACAGAAAAATAAAACGATAGTAGTTGTATATGGACCAAACGAAGATGATAAGAAGAAAAAAAAAGATAAATTCTGGGAATAATTAACTAGAATAACTGAGGAATCCAAAGGAGAAATTTATATACTAGGAGATTTCAATAGCAGAGTAGGTAAAAATGACGAAATGTACGCAGATCAAATTGGATCCTATGGAGAGAGCTACAGAAATAATAATGGCAAGAGAATGTTAGACTTTTGCGTCATGCACAACCTTTTGATCACCAATACATTTTTCCAACATATGTCCCGTTCCTTTATTTTTTAAAATTATTGAGAAAAGAGAATCCAATCCTTATCTAACAACAACAAGATTATTTTTAACAGTACATCCAAATTGGGAGAAAGGAATATGGTACAAAAACTCACCATTGGGAATTAATACAATTTCAAAGTGGACGAAAATATCGGCAGAATCAATTGGTATAGACACAAAAAAAATAAAAATAACCAATCATCCACATAAAGCTTCTGCAATATTTGCATTAGCAAAAGAAGGAGTTGATGAACAAGAAGTAATTAAGCTTACAGGACATTCTTCTGCCCATTCTTTGAAAACATATTAACAATTAAATGAAGAACGCCATTTCCAACTTAAAGAGAACCTTCGAGAAAATAAAAATAAAGAAAAGGAATCCTCAGTTTCTGACTTAAATTCATCACAGATTATGATGCAAAACAATCCCCAAAATAATGCTACAACGTACAATTATAATAATTGTACTTTTTACATAAATAAGTAATTTTTTTGGCTTTGTATAATTGACGTTTGCAATAAATAAAACGTTTGAACATATGATTTTTTAGTTTTTCTCTCGTGAAATAGTCATGTCGAACACCACTCAATTAAAAATTTTGTAAGGTAAAATGTTTCTCTTGTATTCAAGTTTGTTGCTTTTAGGTAATTTTGCTGATGATATTTAATCCAAAACCACTCGCCTGACGGCTCAAGGTTTTCTTAAAAATGTCATTCGCAAAATTGCCAAGCAACAAACTTTCATGACAATCGAAAAATTTTGCCGACAAAATCTTCACTCTCGTTGTATTATATATGATTATTTTTTTCACTTGTCAAAATCTGACATTTTGGTGGTTTTAACCAATAGCAATACATTATTCTAGCCAATCATTCGGTATTATACTGATAATTCTGCTTCCTCATCGATAAAACCTTGTTTACATCAAAACGTCAAAATTTTACTTTGAATTTGTCATTATTGACAACTAAAAGTGCTTCGAAGTTTATTGAAAAATGAACACAAACCGATTGAGTGATTGCCATCACCCAAGAGAATATTAAACATTCAGGTAATACAAAATTTTTATTTATGAAAAAAATAATCTTCCCAAATACAACTCGCTCTTCAAATTTTATCACATAATTTTTTATTTTCATCACTCAAACTTGTTTATTTGAGGCAAAAACATTCAAACAAACCGAATTTAGATAAAATCCCTCGTCCTAACGGACTCGTGATTTTATCAATCGGTTTGTTTTCATATTCTTGCCAAATAAACAAGTTTTCGTGAAAAAGAAAAAATTATCGATAAAATTTGAAGCACTCGTGGTATAACCTTTGATAATTCTGCTTCCTTATCGATAATACCTTGTTTACATTGAAACGTCAAAATTTTACTTTGGATTTGTCATTATTGAAAACTAAAAGTGCTCCGAAGTTTATTGAAAAATGAACACAAACCGGCTCAGTGCCATCACCCAATATTGAAAATATTGAACATTTAATACATTTAAATACATTTTTAATTGTTGAAAAAAATAATCTTCGCAAATACAACTTGTTTCCAAATTTTATCACATAATTTTTTATTTTCATCCCTCTAACTTGTTCATTTGAGGCAAAAACAAACAAAGCGAATTTAGGTAAAATTTTATCAATCGGTTTGTTTTCATATGTTTGCCAAATAAACAAGTTTTTCTGCAATGACATTGAAAAGTAGGCTTTTTCGCTTGCCATTTACAACGAAAGGTTGAGGTTTCTTGAGGAACTTTACGCTCGCCGAGCGTGAAAGATTGCAAAACGCTCGTTGCCCATAACAACCGATACTACAATAGTTATTTTCCTAACAAGTGAGAACGTGATACTTTCCCTCACGCGACTGCAGTTGAACGACGCGGAGCGGAGTTCGGCAAGCGGTCAAGGGCGGGAAAGACACTTTACGCATAAGTTAGGAACATTATTTTTTCTACGACCGTATATACAAAAAAGTATACCAACCCATTTTTCAAAAGCTAGTTTATTTCAACATACATATACAAAACGTCAACCAAAAACTATTAATTATTATTAATATTGATATTAAAAACACAACTTGTTGCATTCTGTAAATTACTTAAATTTGCCGGTCCAGTGGAGTTAATTGGTGTTAACTGGTAAGTATATAGATGACGTCGATGAGGATAGCATCGGTTGCAGGTCACATAAAGACGACGATCACGGTGACGGCAGCGGTTTCAAGTCATTTGTAGATGGAAGAATTTTATTTGATATGTTTTTCTTATATCAAACCCGGGTGGTTTGATAGTTGTTTTGTGACACTACTTTGAAGAATGTAGAGGGTTATATCAAAATATCTCAATCATTTAATATTTTCAAAAATTAAAAATGCAACAACAAGCTAGAAAAGATGTAGATTTTATTTGATGGACTATTTCGTAAGTATTCATTTACCTGTTGTAACAATAGTTATAACTTCCGAAGTAAAAAACTATCTAATGAGGTCAAAATTTTACTTTGACACTTTCAAAACTAAAATGCGTGCGAGAAAGTGGGTTAAAACGCACGGTCGTATAAAAACGTAATTGTAATGACAGTGACAGTGGCAGTGACAGTGACATCATAGAGCAACCAGGCTAGGGAGTGTTTTTGTCTTCTGAAAATTTTTCACAATCTAATGAATCGCTGTTTCGTTGAGTTCTTAATGTTATCAATAATTAATTAGTGTGATTGCCACTTTACCGTGATAATTTTTTTTGTGTTTTTGTGCTTAATTGTTGTGCCACGCTCTGAATATTTCGCATAAACTGGCCGGATGGCCCTGCTAGCTCAGGCCTTCCCAACTATTGGATAAGAAGAAGTACATTGACAGTATTGGCAATGATAATTATACGTTCAAAATTTTATAAAGTATTTGACAGGTACTTGAGATAAGAAGTATGAATTTATCAATTCTATCAGTCATAATATATATTCAAGTGATTGTAGAAAAAATGCTATATGTATTGCGAGCTAAAAGTGGAATTATTGTTCTCAAGTAATTAACGCTTTCGAACAATAATTCCTCACTTTTCGCTCTTAATACATTAATGACTATTTCGTGGAAGAGAAAAAATTATCGATAAAATTTGGAGCACTCGTGGTATTACCTTTAATAAAACTGCTTCCTTATCGATAATACCTTGTTTACATTGAAACGTCAGCATTTTACTTTGAATTTGTCATTATTAACAACTAAAAGTGTTTCAAAGTTTATTGAAAAATGAACACAAACCGATTCAGTGCTATCACCCAACAGAATATTGAACATTTAATACAAAATTCCGAATTGTTGGAAAAAATAAGCTTACCAAATACAACTCGCTCTTCAAATTTTATTTTCCATGAAAACGTTTATTTGGCAAAAATATGAAAACAAACCGATTGATAAAATCACTAGTCCGTTAGGACGATGGCACGCTTCAAGGATTCTTTGTGACAAAATGTTGAGTATAGTTTAGCAAGTTTATCCGAAACTACGGGGGATCGGTAAGAGACGAAGAAACATGGTGCCTATCTGACATAAACGTACAAATGGCCTACGGTACCTATTTTACCAAGTAAAATTGAAAATACAGAGGTCATAGACAATACCAACGCCACTGGATAAATCAAAATCAGTCAATTGACGAAGTGAGAGGGAAGATCTCACGCACGCGCTTGCCAATAAGAAGTCAGCTGGTCGATACAAATCACCAATTATGTAATTCGGAGGGTGTGGTCATTATGGCTTTCGTACAACGCTGTCAGAGCTTGAAGAAACCCATAACAAATTTGGAAGAAGTATCATCTTTTAATATTCATAAATTAGGAGAATAATGTCGATAGAAAATATTCAAGGAAACAAGCACATTGAAGAATTAACGTTTAGTCATATTGTTAATATTGTCAATGATAAAAAGTCCTTTTTCTAATGTTTATCACTACATACTTAGCACTTTAGCTTTTTCATACTTGAACGTGGCGATATCGAATGATTTCGACCGCATTCCCTTCACAGCTTCAGATAAACTTGCCAAAGAATATTTATCAAGACCTGAGGAGTATTCGATAAGATAATTTTTCTACTTTGTAGATATCAAAAAATTGATTGTCAATCTAACGTTCAATAATTTTCAATACAAAATTTATTAGTTTCAATCGAACAAATATTAATCATCTTCATTTGAATCTACAGTTGTGAAAAGTACAATTGGTAAATTGATTGAATCGTTAGATGCGCAATACCAAATCCTCGCGACATTTTTAAACCTTTTCTCAGTTTGACGTTTAATTAATTTTAAATAAAAAAACAACACCAAACTGAAGACACCACATGTAGGTTATTATCGCTGTAATCCAGAGGTGATTGGATGAAATTTGACACATGACTCGAAATTAAGTAATTTGATTGGTTACTATATTTTGTGAAAAATTATCAGTATAATACCGAACGATTGGCTAGAATAATATATTGCTTTTGGTTAAAACCACCAAAATGGCAGATTTTGACAAGTGAAAAAAGTAATCGATAAAATTTGAAGCCCTCGTGGTATTACCTTTGATAATTTTTCCACGTTGTTTAATTGGATCTCGTTTGAATGAATGCGTGAGCCATTGGGTACTCGACATTTGTCAGTGTCATTTTCATTTGAAGTTATTGAGATTTAATTGTATATAGGAGTCTGTCTAATGTTTTATTACTTGAAAATGGATTCATGCCGAAACGTACGTAGTAGATAATTTTTATTGACAAAAATATTAAATAACTAATTAGCTGAATCGCAAGACTTTTATTTTTAGGTTGGTCATTCTCAAGAATTTTTTTTCTTCTTTTCAACTCTTTGCACAGAGGTCAAAATGACTGAATTCTCAATATTACCATTTTTATGGTTCGTCAAAATGTTAACTCCCTAAATAAGCAGTGTATGTTTACAAATATGTAAATGGAATGAATGTCGTGTAATGACCACACCTGCAAAGCTTGTTAAATTACCGGCACCTAACAACAATTATTGTATACATATATTTGCATCTTTACTAGCATGAAAATACAGAAATTCTTTCAATGATTGGGTGCTACTTTAATCTGAATGAGGCGTCATCTGGCTAAATTTAAATTGAGCTTATGTGTAACACAAAACTAACGGTAACAAAACAAAAGAATAGCAGAACAGAACATTATTTTGGAGCAGTTCTCCATTTATATCCATTCCAGCTGCCATAAATGAAAAAGGGACCAACAATTCCTGCCCAAACAAATAATTAGGACGAGATTAACTTTGGAGAAATACAATCTATTAACGCACAAGCAATTTGGCTTCAGAAATAATGTATCGACAGAAAATAGTATACTTATTTACTTAATCACATAGCATGTACTATGCTTTGGAGCGAGAAGCGTTCTGGTTTTTTATATTTCTTGACCTTACTAATGCCTTCGAGACTGTGAGTCGTGGAATATGTTTCACCCTATTTAAAAGCTATCTATCAGATCGATATCAGACTGTGGAAGTGTCCATCAGACACTTCCAGTGGTAAAAACCAGATTGGGTGAGGGATCCCGCAGAAACTTTACTGGGTCCAATACTTCCAAATATAAATTCTAAGCAGTTTCTTCCTCTTATTTGTGATGTGATGGGGTTATTAATTCAATCATCCTGCCCGAAGTAAACCACGTTATACATGGAAAGAAATAAAATACCTTAGTATTTATATTGATTGCCTTTTGAAATGGCACTAACCACATACACCATGTCGTTTTTTAAGGAATAATTTATTGTCAATATTTTAATTTGATTCGATTCCTTATCGTACTTTTTTTCGTGGTTTTTATTCATTATTCATAAACGTACTTCCATCCTCTTTCCATGGATCCTGTGAATGGTTCAGATTTCTAGAATTCTCCATATTAACTGTTGCATTATGCCGTTGAGTGATAAATATAAAAGGAGACGTAACTTCGTAAATCATTTTGTGCCGCGAAATGAAGTTGGTGGCATTTTCTCTAGGAATCAGTTGTCTTATACTGACTGTACTAGAGTTCAAAGCTGCAACGGAATATCTAGACTCTCTCAACTCAGATAGCACAAGACGTCTTGAAGTCGTTGACAATGGTTTTATACTCTATCTTAGTCTGAAAGACTCAGTTCCTGAATGGGAGGTCTTAAGACGTTTTAAAAATATTTGATTCGCACATCCTGAATACATCGTTAAGATATAGTTAGTGTGTCACTGATATTTGAAAACTGCAGTATTGTATTCTATCTAATAATCTTCTAGTGCGTATTCCATATTTGAGGTTAATGACCAACTAACAAAATAATAACTATATTTAATATTCATGAA
>CAJUYI010008179.1:0-11242 GCA_910591695.1 Galerucella pusilla
GTTTCTGGAAATAATGTTCCATCAGATAGCCACTTATTTGATGCTTCCTTGTCGATATGAGGTTGATTGAGGTCGTGATGATGTCGACCATGAAGATGAGTATGTCAGGATCGGTATGGCGTAGGTGTTAATTGCTTTTGCTAGATTTCCTGCGTTCAACTGGGATTTCAATAAAGTAGTTACCCTTTGAGTGAATTGGCTCCTAATTTTGAGTTTTGCTTGCTTTTGGTCTAATAGCTTAGTTTGCTGAAATCATAGATAGTAGGTCTCGCCATTTTGCATGGCAGTTATAATATTCCCATTGGGTATTAACACATCTCCGTTAACGATTTTACCCTTCTCGATATTTAAGGTTTTGCACTTGTCTAATCCAAATCCCATTTGTATATCACTGGAGAATTTTTCAGTGATATTAAGTAAATGTTGAATTTGACGCTGGTTGGATGCGTATATTTTGATATCATCCAAATATAAAAGGTGGGAAACAGTGCAGCTAGTGTTCCTGTTGGCTTTAAGTTTATAGCCATAATCCGTATCGTTGAGTAGATTGGAGAGTGGGTTCATTGCCAAACAGAACCAAAGTGGACTAAGGGAGTCACCCTGGAAGATCCCCCTACGGATGGAAATTTCATCAGTTTGGAGGTATTGGCCATTGAGTTTGTGTATAATAAAGAGCATAAAACCGTCAACAAAGTTAAACAACTATGGATTGGCATAGCGAGGATGATCCCCCTGATCCACCAGATCCATTACCATCAAGAAAGTCACAAAACGCATTAAACTCAATTTTGGATATAACGGCACTTAATAAGGATTTAGAAAAAACTCATAAATCTGGGGGTAAAGTACAATTAAATAAACAACAATATCCGGTAAGTACAAGTTTAAATCATAATACGAAACCAGATGATGGAAAAAGTGGTTCTCCAAATCAACAATTAGAACAAAAACAACGGAGCATTTATTATTATCAGGCAACCGATTTTGGACCTTTCCACGTTTACATCGAAAATAATAGTCCGGGCTTTGACGGTAAATTAAACGCGATAAAAGTAGGAGAGATTATTCTCAGCTCTCACGCGGAAATAGATAAAAAAATTAAACAAATTCAGTCCATCGGAAAAAATAGGATTAGGGTTTTATGCAAAGATTATCTAAGTGCCAATGCATTAATTAAATCTACAGCTATAGGAAAGTATAATCTTACAGCATACATTCCAAAATTTCTAATTTTCCGTATAGGTGTTATTAAACAAATTGATTTTGAATTGAGTGAGGAATATTTGAAAAATAGAATTGTAGCTTATGACTTCAACTCTAAATTTGAAATTGATTATGTAAGAAGGATGAATCGTAAAATAAAAAAAACGATTCTAACGAAATCGAATTTAAACCTACTGGAACAGTCTTGGTGTCATTCAAATGCCAAACATTACCAAAAAAAGTTCTAATCAATAAAGTACTTTATGACGTGGAAGTTTATAATCAAAGAGTAGTAATGTGCAATAACTGCTATAGATATGGTCATATGAGCCGGCAATGTCGAAGTAGCAAAAGATGTTTGAAATGTGGACAGAATCACGATATGAGTACTTGTGAAAACGAAAATAAACTTTGCTTTTCATGCGGTGGAGAACATCTAACCAACGACTTTAAGGGATGTCCGGAATTTAACAGACAGGAACAAATCAAGAAGTATATGTCTCAAACAAATTGCTCCTACAAAGATGCCAATAAATTGGTACCCAAAAAAACGTACGCGGAAGCTACTACTCAAAACTTGAATTCTCAAACCATCAACGTTGACAACTATACACAAATTACACTCCCATCCACATCTGGTCAACAGAATTATTCGAAAAAACTTCATTTATCAAACTTCAGTTCTGACGCTAAAAGACCTAAAAGACCACTTCCCACCACTCCGGACCCGACAATAGTTGCACACAAGTCTCTAGTTTCTCCAATAAATCTCCCTCTTGAAAAGGGAGGAATCACATTAAATCCGATATACAGCAATAACATTGAACTTTCACCCTCTGAGACTAAAGAGCTAACAGAAGTTACTAGTGTTATTTTAGATATTGTTTTGTCAATTATAAAAACGCTCAAAAACAAAAATCATTTTGATATTCAAGAAATTGTAAATCTGATTAAAAATAATTTAACTAATTTTTCTGAAATTGATGGATCAAATAACTCTGTGTCAGTGGAATATTAAATCGGCAATTTCAAATAAAGAAAATCTGTTATACTTGTTAAACGAAAATCATGTAGATATTGCTTGTTTATCTGAAACTAAATTTAACTCCAACAAATATTTTAATATTTCTGGGTATAATATTGTAAGAGATGATCGTACTGACCGATCAGGCGGAGGTACGGCTATTATGATTAAAGCAAACTTGATATTTAAAGAGATACAAAATAGTGTTCAACTTCCGAACACCAACCATAAATCTATTTCAGTAATATGTGATAATGATATAAAAATTACTATTGTATCTTTATACATTCCACCAAGAACAAAAATTTCAATAAACGAGTGGAATAAATTTTTTCAATCGCTCAGTCATCCAGTCATAATTACAGGATATTTCAATTGTCATAATATAGCCTGGGGAGGTCCGAATACCGATACCTATGGTAAAACATTATTAGACGCAGTCGAATTAAACAATCTAATTTATTTGAATAACGGGTCTCCTACTTTTATAGGAAATTACAAACAAACTCCATCAGCTATAGACCTAACAATTTGCTCAGCCGATATTGTACACTTGTTGAACTGGTACCCTTTGAAAGACCTATATGGTTCTGACCATTTACCTTGTATATCAAAAATTTCAATATGCCCCAGAGTTCACATCAAATCATCATATTTAAAGTGGAACCTAAAAAATGCTAATTGGGATTTATTCCATACAGAAGCTCAGGAAAAATTCAGTAGTTGTATTATAGAGCAATATGATAATTTTGTTCAAAATTTGAATATTTTAGCAGACATGACCATCCCCAAGTTCAAGACCAGTAAAGTATCCCATTATAATGTACCATGGTGGAATGACAAATGTAAAGAGCTTGTAAATATTAGAAAAAATAGTTATGCTAAGTATGTAAACAACCCAACCCTGATTAACTTAATAGAATATAAGAAAAATGACGCGATTGCCAAAAAAACCTTTAAATATCTAAAAAAGGAGAACTGGAAACAATTTTGTTCGTCCATTAATAGAACTATACCCACTAGCAAAGTATGGAATAAAGTTAATAACTTTAAAAAACGTAAAACGGGTAATCGAGTGCAGCCCGATAATGAGGAATGGGTAACACAATTTCACAACAACTTGACTCCTGATTATGTAAATATTAATTCTGAACTATCAAATACATGTTCAATTTCATCTTTAGATTTAACAGATCAATATTTCACCAAACCTTTTACTCTACAAGAATTACATTTGGCACTCAAGAAAACTAATAATACAGCACCAGGAAGTGACAACATTCACTATATGATGTTATCTAAGCTTCCAGATATAGCTGGAAATTCACTATTGAACATCTTAAATAATATCTGGAATAACAATACAAATCCACCATTAGAATGGAAAAACTATATTGTGATACCCATACCCAAACAGGGTAAACCTCCAAACCACGCTTCTTCCTACAGGGCTATTTCATTATCATCTTGTATACTGAAGACCTACGAGCGGTTAATTAAATCTCGGTTAGAATATTTCTTGGAACATAATAAGCTAATTCCAGATTCTCAGTTCGGATTCAGGAAAAAGAAATCTACTTTAGAAAACATATCTAATATAGTAACTGATATACAAATAGCTTTTTCAAATAATCAGTCCACTACTGCTCTGTTTTTAGACATTACAAAAGCCTACGACTCTGTTAATTTAAATATCCTTTTCCAGAAAATGTGTAAAATTGGCATTCCGATAAATATATCAAATCATATATGTAAGTTATATTCCAATCGAAAACTAGTAATAAGAAATAACAATAAATATACACAACCCCGTGAAACCTCGACAGGCTTACCACAGGGAGGCATTTTAAGCCCCATTTTGTATAATATATATACTCATGATTTGGAAACAATCATCCCCAGACATTCTTCTGCTCTTCAATATGCGGATGATATAGTCATTTATACGAAACATAAAGAAATAAATAATTGTCATTTGCAACTTTCATCTACAGTAGGGAAACTCGATAATTGGATGTTTACCAATGGGCTAACAATATCTGAAGAAAAATCGGTAGTGGTGACATTCACTAGAAAACGTTATAGTCACCCAAACACTATAAATTTAGCGAACTACGTATTCTCTAATAAAACATCTACAAAGTTTTTAGGTGTAATTTTGGACTCAAAGTTAAATTGGAAAGAACACATAAACTATTTAATAAAAAGATCCGAAAATGGGATAAATATAATGAGAGTTTTTCAGCATCATGAATGGGGCGCAGTTCCAAATATCATGCTTATCTTCTATAAATCATACGTTCGATCCATTCTCGATTACGCCTCAATTTTATATCATTCAGCAGCAGAAACTCACCTAAAAAAATAGAAGTAGTTAAAAACAAATGCTTGCGAATTAGTATAGGTTACTTACCCAGTACTCCGGTAGACGTTATGGAAGTTGAAACTTGTGAACCACCGTTATCCATACGAAGAACATATTTGAGTGAAAAGTTCTTGACAGCCCAAATCAGTAAAAAATCTAATCTAAGGATAAAAATATCAAACTTGGCAGAACTTTGTCTAACTAACAGATATTGGGCAAAGAAAAAAAACCCTTTATTAGTTGATTCCTTTATCACAATCTCAGAAACTATAAAAGATATTTTCGAATCAGATGGTTTACCAATATGGTCATATCCTTATCAAAATTACTTCATGACGATTAAAACGCACATTAATTTGGAATATAATAACGAAAATAAAATAATTGTAAAAGGAGTACACATTGAAGAATGTAACACGAGGTGGAGCTTATATGAGAAAATATATACCGATGGATCAAAATCTGAAAATAATGTGGGGTACGCAATATATTATCCTAGAAAGAATATCAGATTACTATATAAATCACCCAATATTCTATCAATATATAACGCAGAGCTAATGGCAATCAAAGAAGCAATTAACACGTGTTTACACCAAAAAGAGAAAAAATTTGTTATTTTTAGTGATTCCAGAAGCTCGGTGGAAAAACTTGGAACATTACAGCATATAGAACCTAATTTAAACCACATTATTTTAGACATATTGAATTTATATAAAGAAGCTATTCACAAAGGCAAAGAAATTCATATATCTTGGGTGAAAGCCCATTCGGGCATTCCAGACAATGAGATAGTTGATGAACTGGCAAGGAAAGCAGCAAATTGTGGGAATAATATAAATATTAAAATTCCTTTTACAGACTACAATAATATATTTAAGAAGCAAAAAGACAAAGCATGGCAAGAAAAATATATGCAAGGAGAAAGCGGAAAATTCTATAAACGGAGTCAGTCTAGGGTACGACAAAAACCATGGTTCCATCAAGAACATTACATATCCTTCATAAGGTCGATTTGTCGAATGCGGAGCAATCATGCAATGTATCCTGAATATAAGAACAAAATTGGTCTAATAAATAATAATAAATGTATTTGTGATGAAATTGCCGATTTACAACACACTTTACTAGGGTGTATTCTGAAAAAGCTAGAAATAGACAAATTATACCAAACTTTATTATGTCATAATATTAAGTTGCCCATAAATTTACAAAATCTACTGACATTGGAGGACAATAGTATCTATAATATATTATATCATTATATCAAAACTAATAACATAAATATGTAAGTAGCAGTGCTACCCCAAAACAGACTATTGTAAGCCTGGAATGAAAAAATTATACATTAATTTAAAAAAAAAATGAATAATTAAAAAAAAAAAAAAAATTTTAAAATATATACAGTGTGTCCGCGTAAGTTGGCTACATATGGAAAACTATGTTAATATTGATTTTATGAAAAACAGGTATTCTTCATAAAAAGTTCTGCATTATCTAAAACCTTAAATGCGATCGTTACATATTTCTTATTTTGAGCCGTATACGAGGTATGTCAAAAAATATTAATCTTACTCAAGAGTAAAGTACCTTTATTTTTCACAATACAGAAAAATTGTAAGAAGTAAAGTTGTTTAAAATTGAAATTTATAAACAAATATGCAATTACAGCTATTTAGCATGAAAATTAAGATTTGGTGATTATTTACGATTACAATTACTTTATAATGTAAAACGTAAATAATTACCAAATCTTAATTTTCATGCTAAATAGCTGTAAATGCATATTTGTATATAAATTTCAATTTTAAACAACTTTACTTCTTACAATTTTTCTGTATTGTGAAAAATAAAGGTACTTTACTCTTGAGTAAGATTAATATTTTTTGACAAACCTCGTATACGGCTCAAAATAAGAAATATGTAACGATTGCATTTAAGGTTTTAGATAATGCAGAACTTTTTATGAAGAATACCTGTTTTTCATAAAATCAATATTAACATAGTTTTCCATATGTAGCCAACTTACGCGGACACACTGTATATATATATATGAGAGAAAAAAAAAAGGGGGAAAAAAAAAACAAAAAAAAAATTAGACCATTTAAAAATAAAAAGAAAAAACAAAAACTATATCAGGCAAATACTAACGATATCTATCTAACAAAAAATTTTATATGTAAAATTGATAAAACAACCTAAAATATAACTGGCCTGTTGGCTCTGCCAGTGCCAAAAACTTGGAGAAAAAAAAAATGGCTTATACGATTCGGGGTGACATCTAGAAAAATGTATGAAAAGTATAGCACTTAGTTTTTTGTAAATAGCTCAAAAACTGTTAATATTCAAGTAATTTTGAAAAAGGATCCTTGAAGAAGAGGAGATTTCCATTAAAATAATTTTGACAACCGGAACTCTATCTGTATTATTTATATTTTAATTCAACATACCAGAATGTTCTTGAACTTTCTTGTTCATTGTAAACTAAAGAAAATGTCTTGAAAATGTTTCGCGTCGTGGAGAGCCTTTAACAAGATCACGTCATAAAAGTTTGAAAATTTTTAATACTTTGCTTATAATAAGTAATAGAAGGAATGGGAAATCAGTCATTTATTGTTAACAATAATTATGAATAAAGTAATAAACATTTTCTTTATTCATGGCCGAAAGTACGTACTTGCTGCCTCTCAACAGAAGTAGCAATTACGTACTTTCGGCCGAAAATGAAGAAAAATAGAATTCACCACACGGGCAGAAAATTTGAGAGCCCTGAACTGCGCGCCATGATACACGAGGAGAAGCCGAGGGCCCTTGTAGTATAATATACTATCTATAACGTACTCTTGCTGTTGTAAGTATTATAAGGAATGTATACGTAGGACCTGAACTATAAATATATACTTTCTTTTGTATCTTCAGTGCCCAGACTAATACAAATGTTTTTGTATCGGCGCTTGGACTACGAATTCGAATATGAATAAAGTTTTAGTTTCCAAATTTTTATAAATTGTTATGGCCACCTCGGTCACCAGATCTTACACCATTAGATTTTTTCCTATGGGGATACTTGAAATCCAAGGTTTATACTACGGCACCAGATAGCATTGGCGTTTTCAAAAGAAAGAATTATTGAAGAATTCAATGCAATTTCAGCTGACACATTCGAGTACGACAAGAGTTTACTAATAGGATGTATTACTTTCAGGAAGTAGACGGAGCACATTTCGAACACTTGCTATAAGAATCCATTGTTGATATTTGATTAATTAAATAAAAAAAAATAATTCCAATAATTTTGGTATTTATTTAATTTATCCGTCAAAATTAGTTTAAGCCCAAACAAAATTAATATCGCAATGTAGCCAATGTCAATGCCTCTCAAACGAGATATCACTTGCCATAAGGTCCTTTATTTTCACCATCCAAATTTTATTAATGTAAGTGTAGCCGCTCAAAAGATACGAGGGGGGGAGGGGACTTTTGAATAGCACTGTATAAGCACAGTATAGGAACGAACCAGTATGTTATCTCTTGATGTCACACTCCCGAGCTCTCTGTGACCTACAACGTCGTTCGGATGAGTATCTTATCCGGAGGCCAGTGCTGTGCTGCGATCCAACCAAATTGCCAGTGGTGAATTTGCGAATAAAATTATTTATTACAGCTTATATTTTTACGGGGTTTTGGTATTATTTTTATAGTTTATAAGAATTTTTTTGCAATGGATACCATTAAAAAGAAGAAAACGGGTGGTGTGTGTGTAAACCAATAAATATTTTGTATGAGACTATTGTTTTATTAACTGATCAGTGTACTGTTCTGAAATATTTAAGAAAAAACATTTAACACATTCAAGTCATTTTAAAACTTATGCTTCCTACGCTTATGGAAAAGTAAAATGAATTGTAAAGCGATCCATCTAAGGTCATCAAAAGCTCTGGCAATTTATGAATGAAATTTATAATAGTAATACTACTGGTTCGTTCCTATACTGTGATATAAGTTTGCTACGTAGCATTGCGGTTGTCCAAATAGGGATTGTCTTTTACCAAAATACCAGAGTGCTTACAAGTCCCAAACATTCTTGTAGAGTTCTCCAAATACCAAGGAGCGTCAAATAGGATATTGGAAATTGGAACACAAATATTATGGTAGCCCTTTCATGACGAAGACTACCAGATTTTTCATTGGCGCATGGAAGGCAGATAATTCAGTGCAAGTGAGACGGGTGTCACATGTTTGTGACATTACAAAAAATTAACATAATTTTAGAACTACGACAAGCAAACTCCCGTCTTAAGCACTGCGATACTCGTCCAGCTGACAAAAACATAAAACACGTCTTATAAAATAGATAGTTCACCCGTTTAGCGGGCTTATGTCACAAATACGTGAGACCCGTATCTGTGGAACAGTTCTGTTCCGTCACAAAAGTTTTGACAGCCGTCCGGAAAGGGTTAATTGAATATCTAACCAAAAAAGAATTACTTTTCAACCCAGAAGTCACTTTGAAAATTAAACTTTGACATTTGAAATCCACTTGTAACAAACTTTATTACTAATAAATGAGGAGCCTTCATATTAAATTAATATCTAGAGAGTTAATCAACGGTGTGTATCATTTTTCAAAACGTTTTCAGTGAAATATTTTACAAAGAAAATCGTATTATCACAAAATGCTGACAATCAAAGAGAAATAGAGTGTTTAGCAAGTAATAAGAGTGTCAGACAATAAAATTCTTTGATGTTTAATTGAAACATATGATGGAAAATAATATTAGCAGACATATAAGATCCAGTGAAGAACAAAATATCGATTGTGCAAGTGAAAAATGTAGGTTTTTTTTCAAATAACAGGGACCATAAAAAAACTACAACTAGAACTTAAAATAAAAAAGTTATTGTAAATGAAAAACACAATCTTGAAAGAAGAGGGGTGAACAATGGCAAATGCAAATTCTATGGTTTGATATAATAGATGTATTAATTATTATTCACAGGGCGTGACTCTTACATGCATTTTATATATTTTGAATAGTTAAATTGAACTCTGGAAAAGGATTAATTAGAATATTGGAAATGTATATTTTCATTCACATCTTACGACTGGAAGACTTATAAGTACATAAAAGCTCTGCTATGATATTTTTATAGTCATTTAATCGGCAATCTCCAAGAAAATTTGGGGTCACTTTTATAATAGATTCCCAGTCGACTTTTTCAGATCACTGAATTTTTACTCAAACACTTCATCCTTCATAAATTGCATGATTTCAAGCGTTAATAATTACAGTGCTGGTTGGGTAGCATACCATTATCTTCCAAGTTTACGTTATTAATTCTGTTCAACTTAAAAACGTTTGCTGAAACCTTGTCGCTATTAAAACTTTAATCAAAGGCACTAGCTTGCTCAATTAATAAGAATAAAAACAAGCAGAAGACTCCAAATAAACTTCAGAAGCTGATAAATCAAGAAGTAATTTTGTCTTTTGTAAGATATTCCAGATATAGCTATAGGTAATCAAACTTGATTCTTTAAAATCTTCCGCTACCAACATAAAACTACTATTGAATCACAGTATAGAAACGAACCAGTAGTATAACTCTTATGAATTTCATTCATAAATTGCCAGAGCTTTTGATGACCTTGAACGGATGGCTTTACGATTCATTTTACCATAGGCGTAGGTGGCATAAGTTTTAAAATGACTTGAACGTGTTAAATGTTTTTTCTTAAATATTGTAGAACAGTACACTGATGAGTGAATAAAACAACAGTCTTATACAAAATATTTATTGGTTTTTCCATATTACAATTTTCATTTTGTTATGATTTTTAAAATTTTTATTGACAAATAATGTGTATAACTTTGGCAAGTTTATATGAAACCGTGAAAGGAATGCAGTCGAAAACATTCGACATTGCCACACTTAACTATGAAAAAACTGAAGTGCCTACTATGTAGTGATAATAATTAGAAAAGGGTCTTTTTATTATCAACAATATTGAAAATATGATTAAACGTTAATTTTATAATGTACTTGTTTCCTTGGATTTATTCTATTAACATTTTTTTTCAATTTATGAATATTTAAAGATGAACACTTTTCCAAATATGTTATGGGCTTTTTGAAGCTCTGGCAGCGTTGTACGAAAACCATAATGACCACACCCCCGAATTACATAATTGGTGATTTGTATCGACCAGCTGACATCTTATTGGCAAGCGCGTGCGTGAGATCTTCCCTCTCACGTCAGTTGACTGATATTGATTTATCCAGTGGCGTTATTATTGTCAGTTACCTTTGTATTTTCAGTTTTACTTGGTAAAATAGGTACCGTACGCCATTTGTACGTTTGACAGATAGGCGCCATGTTTTTCCTCGCCTCTTACCGATCCCGTATAGCTTCAGATAAACTTGCCAAACTATAATATAGTTGTACCCCGAGGAAAAGTTTTATTAAATTTTATTGGAAAATCAACACAAGGATGTTGATGACCATGTAAAAAGGACTATCTTCTAGCAAAAGAAATAGTCACACACGAGCGGAGTACTTGGGCGATACGGTCATTCAGACCATACAAGTCTCCGGGGAAAGATCAAATCTTCCCGGCTTTGCTTCAACAAGGCTGGGAGGCCGTTGGCAC
>CAJUYI010008181.1:0-11240 GCA_910591695.1 Galerucella pusilla
TTCGGTGCTAGAGATCGAGTGGAAATAATTGGCGCACCCTGTATATGGTGTCATTGATAATACCATGATGAAAGATGAGAGACGGCAAACTTTACATACCATAAAATAAGAGGTACAGGGGTAACAGAGTTCAAAGGTCACAAACCATATGTATCAAATCAGAAGACACAGAGGTTACCAAAATGTGCGAGATTACAAATATTCCCAGAAAAAATAATGATGGTTGATGTTTCCTGCACACTGGTTGTCGAATTTCCACTTTTTCATTAATTTACGAAATAATCTATCAGATTAAGTACCATTTTTTTTTGCTTAAGGATGCAAAATACCGTGAAATTGCTTCTTATCATTCATATTGTCACTTTGAATTGTCAAAGTGACATATCTTACACTTAAATAAAAACTTCGCTGGTGAAAGACTTTTTAGAATCGCTGAAAACTGAATACATATCCTTTTTTCTCCCGTCAAAAATGCATAAATCTGTCTTATTCATCTTACGGATTTTATTTGGAAGCTATGATCAAACGCAATAATAGGAAACAAAAACGGTGAGTATGTCTTTGTTGAATCGTATGACTTGCTTGATAAGACTGCATTTGACTATACTACAAAATTACAACTACAACGACATGGATACGCCCACACAGGGCTTTTGTTTGCTTCTTACGACTATACAAATTCAGCTCAACTTTAATTAGATTCACCTAGATATAATTTGGCAGCCCGTGTGAAGAAAACCACCAATGTTTCACTGCCTGAAAGTTTGAAATCCAATATTATCTTTTCTCGATATAATTTTTGGAACGATTCAAATAACTTACTCGCTTTAAGCGTGGATCTATCTCCTTGGAAAATGTTTAAGCGATAAGAAAAACAAAACAATCGACTTTCGTTTTCCCATAGGATCATTCATATGGAAACAAAATTTTAACTTGTCTCATAACAATAACAAATTTCGGAACTTAAGAGTTTGTGACTAAGTAGGAAAGTTTGAGTAAAAATATATGTTTCATCCAAATATATCAAGCTTTATTGGAAAAATTGATATCCCTGAAATCGCGAAAATGTTTGGAACAATTTATAATTTTATCCTGTAGAAAAATGAATCTTCCTATTCAGGCACAATTGCAAATGGAGCAATAATAATATCGATTGTGATAATAATAAATATAATTATAAATAAGAAACTTGAAATCGTTATATACAGACTCTGATAAAAAGGTGAAGTGAGAACAAAAAGCGCTCCATGGTCGACATCATCACGACATCAATCACCCTTATATCTACAAGAAAGCAAGCAAGGAAGCAAGAAAGGAAAAACTATACAAGAAATTTGTCATAAGAGATCCAAACAACGTTTCGGACGAGTGAAGAAGGTGTCAACGATCAACAGACAGGGTACAACACATTACGTCGGAATGTTCAGCAACAGCTACGCAGGCACGAATAACTTTGCAGCATCATCCATCAGAAGCTGGCAAACAAATTTGGATTAGTTGGGTAACACATACACGCCTTATTACAAGTTCAAGCCGCAGTCAATTTTGGAGAATGCTTTTGTTAGACTATACTACGATAGGTCAATTATCACCTATACACAGGTGATATTGTAATTGTGGATAGGAAGCTTACTCGGATCTTTTAGTGGATGCAGCTGTAGCAAATAACAACAATATTTTAGACATATATAACGAGAAAAATGCAGAATACAACGATCTTGCAATTGAGCATTGAGCAGTAGAGCATATGTGGCATGCAGAGGAAGTAGAGGTGATGCCGGTCATCGTTCCATCTGCGGGACTTACTCCCAAAAGTCTAAAAGACATCCTTACCAAACTAGGTCTTCACAAAAACACATAATATATCGATCTGCAGAAGACTGTAACTTTGAATATTGGTCACACTGTCCGTAAATTTCTGAATATGTAACTGATGAGCCTAATCCCATTTGCGTTTACACACGCTCGGGATGGGTGAGCATTACCAGCAAGGGCTGAGCAAGTGTATACTTGAGATGATAATAATAATAAGTGCTACAATTTCTGCATCTCCAAGAAACATCTGAATCTCATTTGTTGTCTTTTGTCAGATTCTTAAACTTCTTCATACGTTGTGCAAGTGACATGTAGCCATTTTAAGCATTGAAGGTAGTGTAGCAGATCCACTTTTTCACTTGAACTTCGTGATTTTCAAAGCATTCTACGGAGTCTTTTTGATTTTTATTTTTGTTAAGAGGTAATCCCTGCTTCAGTCCTTTTTGCTTCTTTTCCGGAAGTCTCAGTTCATTTCATTATCTGTCTTGAGTTTTTGAGGTTAGTCGAGGTGCACCCTTGTTTAAGAGGTTAACACTTGCTTACACTTGTTTTGGGTCTCCTCCTCCACTACATGTTTGAAGAGGACTATCAGAGCTCGTGTAAGTAAATGCTACGAATGCTTATCTTAACCACGTTTCTGCTGGCGTTGTCTTTCATCTTTAACTGAGCTCCCTTCAATTAGAAATTATATAACTTTCCACGCTATTCAATAAAAGAATTATGCAACTGTTTTAGTGATGTTATATTTTATTGATATAGGATAATTATGGAAATTGTGTCAACAGTAGCGCTCCATTAAATACTAATAAGCAGCCCAGGATGAAAATGTCTTCTAATTAACATTTGGGAGGAAACTAATTTCCTAAACACACGTGAGAATTCCCACACGACAATACCCTTCAGGGCTCAAATTCACAGTGGTGTTTTTATTAAGGCGTGGGAAAAGAGTAACAATAAAGTTATTCGTCATACATAATCAACCAGACTAAAATAATTTTACCTACGACCCCCCTGTAATCAGTCAATAAAACACAGTCGGTATCAATGTAATGATGTCTTTTACGCACTGTAAAAAAACGCACAGCTGTAAAGTGAATCGCACGCAATCTTAGCAACTGTCAATAGTTGCCATTTTATTCAAAATTCACTATTTGAGAATATTCGATATGGCCATGTTTAACTGTGAAGTATGTATTAATTATAATTGAAAAATGGACTTTTTATTATCAACAATATATTAATAATGATCAAACGTTGGTTCTATAATGTACTTCTTTCATTGGTAATAGAGTAATAGAGATGGAGGAGATGAAAGTTTGCCAAGCACCTCTAATAATGTAACTGTTGTTTCACATGCAGAATCTACACTTTCATAGTCGAAACTCATGTCGATACAATTATACCAAACTGAAGTGAACGCGTCAAAATTGACAGTTCGCAAAATAAATCAACAAGCGCAACGCTTGCTTGTTAAATGATTCTTATAACAGCAATTTCAGGAATATTGACTAATTTTGAGTAAATAATTAACATTGGTAGTAGGTAAAATATTGTACCATATTCGTATCGTAAATTCATATCACAATATTCAGTAGGTTATTTTCCATCTCATTTCGTGATACACTATATATATCGTAAATATCTATTAAATATTTATAAGGAAATAATGGAACACTCTTTATCTTGGGGAGAGGGAATATTTCATGCATATATTTTTGAAATTTTGGAAATTTGGAGCCGTTGGCGATACTCTATAATGACCAATGTTTACACTACCACTTCACTAACACTTACTTCACAATAACTCAGTTCACATCACCAAATAATTATTATTCGGTGGTTTACATTCAGTATCTGAAGAAGATAACGTTGTTATAGAAACGCGCATGCGGTGGAATGTAAACAATGATCAATGTCAAATATTTTTGGTTAGATCCTATCTTATTATTTGCTGAGGGTTCTCCAGTTACTATATGGACAACATTCAATGAACCACTCTGTATTTGACGTCTAAGACGTGTAAAGTAATTTCTATTATTGTCGCAGCAATAATTTTGGGTGCTGTATTATAAATCCAATTGTTCTCAGCTCAATCACAATATTATTTCCTACAGTCAAAATCCCTATTCAATTAACCTGCTCTAATGCTACTAAACCATCAACCATTCGGTATATACACTGATTAAAAAACTATTCACGGCTTTTCCCCAATGACCTCTACATCAGCATATTATACGGAAGCCAGAGGCCAACTCTCTAGAAAGCAACCTCTAAATCGATGGCAAGCGTTGTGTCTAAAATAACAATAACAAGGGCGTGCTGGTAGCTGCAAAGGAATCAATCGATCTATAATTCAAAAGTTTCAATACCATAATATCGAGATATGAAATAATATTTTCTCCACTACTAGATGTGAAGTTGACAATTAATGCTTCTTTTAGCTAACTGAGAAGTTGAATTTCATTATTAGTGGTTAATAATTTTTTCTATTATCAACTTATGTCAATAATGGAGAAATTAATATTTTGGGAATTCGGGTATAAGAAGTTCAATAAAAACTTGTGCAACACAATTTTGTATACCCAGGAGATTGTCTTCAAGATATTTGCTGCTCGAAATTACCTATCAAGATAAAATTATTTGAATAAAAATGCAATTAGTTTAAAATTCGCGCTCGAAGAAAAATGACTGATGACATAACGAGTACGTTCATAATATATCGAGAACTGACAATGTACCTACTTGTCGGTCAGACGACGGGGTCAATGCTTCTCGTGGTGCGTTTGTGAATTATTTTTAATTTTTGTTTTAAATTTGGCTAGTAGTGGGAAAAATTGTATATAAACCATGGTGATGAAGACATTTAAAAACCTTATTTGTGCTTATTATTGATTGTCTAGTTGTCATATTTTTTTCGTTGTCAGATAGGGACCAAAAATTATTTTATTACTAGTTAATCTTGACAACAGTAGCTGGAACGCTACCGAAACGTCGTAATAAAAAATTTAAAAAACATTATTGTGATTTGATGCCCAAAAAATAAGATGTTATAAATCCAACCGTATATGATGGGCCACTCTCTAAGTTTCAACAGTATAATTCGTTCAATAGAAATTAATAAAAGTTAAACTTGTTCTGGAAAATTTAGTGATTTTTTTTCTCAAAATAAATTCAATCTATATCAACCAATCTCTTGTGTATTGGTAAACATGTTTTTTTTGGCTAGTGGGGTAATAAATTTATAAGGTTAACTCAAATGATTATCCAGAATCACATAATTCTCTGTATAAAATCAGTTTGTCAGTATTCGGAACGTTAATCTAACAAAAAAAAATTGAAGAACGTGTCACGGGACACACGGTAAGAACTGTAGTTCCTTTTATACAATAATAAAATTTTTTGAATCAATAAATAAAAACACATATATTAATATAAGAATTTATTTTACTCTGGATGAAACTTCATTTAACAATCCATATATTATCGATTATTTTTAATCGATCAACAATCGATTATTATCAATTGATTAATAAACGATGATTTCTGATCGATCAACGATCGATTGAATAATGGATTATCAATTATAGATTAAACAGTCGATTATCAACAATCGGTTATCAGCAATCGATTGTCAACAATCGATTATTAATCGGTTAACATCAATCGATTAATAATCGATTATCATCAGTTAATTTAAAATCTTCCCAGCATTTTTTTTTAGTTTAAAACGGACATGCGTAACTGTAAGGTATATTTCCTAATCAATTATCAACAATCGATTATTATACTATTATATCATCAACCTTTGTGTAAAATTTAAACTCGAGACATCGATATATTACAGTTTTTCTCAGCCTATGAATCGCTGCTTCGTAAACACATAACGCAGCAACGTAACGGTCAGATCTTTTGCGCCGCGAACTCCGGTCGCTCCAACCCAACGTAGAGAACTAAAGTTCTAAAAAAGATCAATCCTGTGAAAATTTTAATATAGCATCGGTGGTTCAGTGGTAGAATGCTCGCCTCTCACGCGGGCGACCCGGGTTCGATACCCGGCCGAAGCATATGAATCGCTGCTTCGTAAACGAGAGAGGGAGAGGCTCAAGGCACATAACGGAGCAACGTAACGTTACGGTCAGATCTTTTACGAATAACCACCGGTCGCTTCGCTCCAACCTAACGTGAAAAACTAAAGTTCTAATAAAGTCCCTATGAGAATTGGACAATATTCAGGCTTGAGAGATTTGCAATAGTTCACCCATTTTATTGACAGGATTAACAATTTCCACAGATCAAAGTAGGATAACTGGGAGTTCTCAACATAGAGCTGGGGTTCTCAAACTGTGGGTCGCGACCCCCAGGGGAGTCACGTGATGTGTCCAGGGCGGTCGCGGGATAAGGAGGAAAAAAACAAATCAGTCATAGCTGTAGTTTTTATTAATAACAAAATTTATAGGCTACACAAATTTCTAATACACATACATGATGAAAAAGGACTAATACTATTTAATGGGAAGCATAAGCTTGTTTGGAATTAACCAATTTTTTTATGTCCGGATTAAGTCTCGGATTGAGTTTTGTTATACACAAAAAAATTTCATTTTCCAGGGTCAAACGATTTCATGATTTTGTTATGATATTCACCATTATGGAGAAACCTTGTTCACAGTTTATTTTTAGTTTAACTAGCATTCAATTAAGTTGGATTGCAACAAGACTACGTTTGTATTGAAAATGTTAGTCATAGCAGAATTAAAAGCATCTGACAGTTTCCTCGGTAAACAATTGCAGAAAACCACTGCTCATCAATTTTACCTTAAACTGCTCGACAGAGCGTTGCAGTAATTTTCTGCACATTAATTTCCAGCATTATTATTTAACAATTCAAGTGACAAAAATTTGTATTTATTTCTACTAGTTAATAGTATTTTTATGGTTCAAACTTAGCCAATAGTGTTTTTTTTTTCATTTTTGTTTATATTTAAAAATAGGGGGGTCGCCGAAATACTAGGTCTAAAAAGGGGGTCGCAGTGTCAAAAAGTTTGAGAACCCCTGCCATGGAGTATGCTTTTTTCTGAGATACAAGTATTAGAGGCAAACTGGGAATTATACTGGGATCAAAACTATACTTACAAAAATGGCTTAGAGTATGACAATGAAAATTTCGTAGGTGGACATACATACTTGATGGATGGAAATTTTGTCGAATAAACTAGCCTACTTTGAAAGTGTCATCATACGCCCACGATTGGAAGTTTTCACACAAAAATTGATCCCATATTGAAATGTTATTGTATGCTTGTAGGCTTGCAGGCGAGCTTTCAATAAAAGTGTAAAGAGTTAACTGTATAAACCCTCACTTCGTGGAATCTACTCATCATATGGTTTCATTTAAAACCATAAAAAGTGTAAAGGATACCGGCACTAAAATTTTCAATCAGTTTTTATACGGACCTGATATGGTTTCCTCAATTTTCATAGTCTCGTTCATCTTCCAAGTCGTCGCTCAATCATAGTAGTTCAACGTCATCTTGCATGTTCTCTACTTTCCAAAAATTGTTTTCTTTTTTTATCACATGGTTGACGTACCTTTTCCATTTCTCATTGCACTGTATTTTTGCCCAACCCCAATAAATCAATTAATATAAACCATTGGAAAATAAAATATGAATTTAGTGGAAGCAAGAATGGTTAAAAT
Organism: Galerucella pusilla; assembly: GCA_910591695.1. Classification (NCBI taxonomy): domain Eukaryota; kingdom Metazoa; phylum Arthropoda; class Insecta; order Coleoptera; family Chrysomelidae; genus Galerucella; species Galerucella pusilla. The sequence continues at coordinate 7,514 of CAJUYI010008181.1, forward strand.
TAAATAGCCTCAACAATTCTTATAACGGCTTATGCTTTTCTGTAGGCCTCAAATATTATACGCCTGTCTTGTAATTCCACTATATAATGATCATCCATTGCGTTCTGACCCGCATCAATATTATTATCAGCATGGATTCTGCAGTGCTGGTATAATTGATATGATTTGGCAAATTATTGACCACCGCCATGTTTAATATCGGTCGTTATTCCAGCTAATAACCCAGGGGACTATAGACCCGTAATCCCCTGTTACTACCTGTTAATGACCAAATTGAAGCCGTTGGACTGCAGGCTCCTATGAAAATATGGAGTTTGATGACAAGGTTTAACATTTATACAGAATGAGCTATGCAGCAGAATCGTTCACACCAAAGTAGCAATTTAAATTTTATAAGGTTTGTATAAACAGCTACAAGATATATCTTATAGGATACTAAAATTCTTATAACAATTAAATGATCCTTATACAACTGAAAAGGGCCCATTTTTATACAACTGTTTGGTTGTATAACATTTCTATTAAGGGTTTATACAACTCTTATATGACTGTTTTATAATCATTCATACAGCTACTATAAAATGATTTAATAGTTTGTCATGTAGTCACATCTATAAAATGGGATTTAAGCGGCACTATGAAGGTCTTACAAAATGGTTGTATAATGCAATGTATTATTTTATAATGCTGTTATTTCGCGCACAATGGAAACATTTTGTCATCTAGCAGTTTATAAGAGCATTTCATTTTTTAGTGCATCATATATTTCATTTGTAGAAATGGAGACTTATCAAAACGACTTGGGCCGCTTGGGCGGACATCGATAGTGAAAATTATAATTTCATTTGGATGGTTTAATAGCACAAATTTAGATGCGCCGCAAATTTTACTGATAGATTATAGGTATATATTTGACAAAAAATGAAGCGCTTCAATTCTGGTTAAGTTTCAAGTAGATACTTGAAAAAAATGATAGAATAGAATATCCTAAAATACTTTTTTTCATTACTTTGATATTTTATCACTTCAAATGGATATTCTTTCACAATATAATTCTCTAAATAATGATAAAGTCACATTTTTCAATATAGTTTCATGTTTCCAACTCAATTGCTCATAATGGCGGCGAAAGCGGTACAAGAATTGCTTATTTAAGCATGGCGATTTATAAAGCAACAATTTTATCCCAAAGAAATGCCTTAAACAATATTTTATTGTCAAATGGAACGGTATACGATGACCGTTCCATAACGAAGAATATTTAGGCACTATACAACTAAAACGTGTTTTATAATGCAACGCAATTGAAAGCTATACAATATTTATTATACAACATTATACAGCTTCAATAAGACACGCTTAAGTAACTATTTTATAATGTTGTAGCTGTTAGTTATTATAGTATATTATAGAACTCTTATACAAAAGGTATAAAAGTCTTATAAAATAATATTATTGATATTGTATAAACTTGCCTATGAAGTATTATTTTATTTCAAAAGAAATGATCGTATAATGCGTTATAGCATATTATATTGTATATAAGTCACTATAGAATCATTTAATACAACATTTTTCTTTAAAAAACAAAACTATCGCAATTATCCTCTTAGAATTCCATTTTGCTAGTTGGGCAACCAGTCATTCTTTCATAGATTTTATAAATATGTATCACAGTTATTTTGCTCCAAAATAAACTATAAGTTCACTGGTTTCCCATTTTTTTATAACAAAATTTAACAGAATGTGAATCATTCATTCATACGCTTGAGTTGGGCTCAATAGCCCTGGCACTTGAACTGAATCTTTGTACCATTATACATGTTATCTACCTACTTCCGTTCAAGAAGCTTCGTGTATTCTATATAGGCCACCAGTTTATCTGGAGGGATCTTCAGTAGTTGTGATGGTTGTGTTATATCCACTCCAAAGTGCTTCCGTCTGAGTCCTTGTAAGTTCTGACAGAAGCAGAGTATGTGAGTAGATTTCATCGTAGAGTTAACATTTTCTGCACATAGGTTCACTAACCTTGCCCTTCCTGTGCAGATGCTTCCTTAGGGTACAGTGTCCAGTCACCAGATCGGTAACTGTCTTCAAATCTCTCTTACCCAGTTTCAACAGCCTGGACGGAAGCTCCCTGTCTAACTTATTCAGTAGACTCTTAATGTCGAGGTGACCTTGTGCCACCCTTCATTTGAGTTGGTGTTCCTTAACTATCCAGTTCTCGACCTCCCCTCTTATGTAATCCTTTGTGATCCCACAAAATGGTTCCGGACCTGTGAAGGCTCCTTTAGAGCATTCTTCAGCCAGCTGGTCTGCCATTTCATTCTCTGCAATCCCCTCATGTGCCGGCACCCGTATTAGAGACAATTTGTTGTCGTCTCTTGTCAGCATGTGAATCATCTACCCTAATAACACAGTATTTACCTGGGACATACCAATAAAGTACCTACTACTAGTGTCCCAATGTTTCCGTCACAGGTGGGATGTTCCTAGAATGTTTCTATTGGTACATAAATACGATTGATAGAATGCAACATCAGTGGAATGTCCCTAGAATGTTTCTTTTGGTACAGAAACATGATTTTCATTAAAAAATATACAACTCGTACATACTCATGTGTCAATACTTGTAATTTATCTTTAAACTTTAACAATGTTTATTAAATCTATGAATACCTATTAAAATATTGTTACTGACTTATTTGTGATATTCCTGTGCTTCAGCTTTGCAAAGAGGTAAGAAGAAGATTATAAAAAAAAGGACTTAATTTGCGAGAAGTAAGGTTAGAAGTAGGAATGTGTTGAGTTTTTGTGGTGAAGATAAGCGGTAACATTGTGTTGTGAGTGTTGTGGCTTACTTGTGAAGTGAGTATTTATATTGGATAGTAAAATGGATAGTCAAAAAAAAGAAAATTATTAAATCAATATAATCAGTGCTTTGAACGGCTGAAAAAAGGTAACAGCAATGATTTTGACAATGGAGAACTGTCTACCAGTGGGTCAAGCGGTTATAATCCTCAGTCTCATTCGTGTACTCCTACTTATTGGATAACGAAAACTGAAATAACTTACCAAAACACACCAAAAATGGCTGTTACCTGAAACATCCTAGAGACGTTTCGAAGGAAATGGGGATGCTGTTAGTATGTTTCTATTGTCCCAAAAGGATGTTTCTGGAATATTTTTGGAATGTTTCTGTGTTATTAGGGTAGTTGGACATTATAAGAGAGAACTATTATGCCGCCATTTCATACTTGCCTATTATGCCGGCGTTTCACACTAACTTCAGATGTCAAAACATCTTAACGCGCCCAAGTACTATTCTCCTTACGGATAGTAGACAAGCACTACTAGCCCTGAACAGACCACGTATCACATCAGGCCTAGTACTGGAGTGTCACCTGTCCCTGATCGAAGCCTGTCGCAACAACGAAGCCACTCTAGGCTGGATCAAGGGGCACAGTAAATCGAAAGGTGACCACATTGCCGACACACTAGCCAGGAAAGCAGCCTCCCAAAAACTCTTGGGACCTGACACTTTCATTGGTCTATCGGCGTCGGATATGATTGACCTAATAAAGGAACACTCCCTTGATAAGTTTAAGGAGAGATGGGACGATGCAGAAGGTTGCAGGCTTGCCAAGGAACTGCTGCAGTATCCGGACAGCAAAGTAGCCAAAAAATACGTGACTATGAACAGACATAACCTTCGGACAGCCACGGG
>CAJUYI010008182.1:0-11239 GCA_910591695.1 Galerucella pusilla
TGCAGCTTCTCATGAGCGAAATTATGTCGACGTTGATGTAACAGAAGAAACAACAAGTAAGGAGTCACGAGAAAATTTTGTCGATGAACTCTTTCAACTCTGCACAAAATTCGCTTGAATTGGAAGTGAATAAATCAGGTAGTGCATTAAATATGTGCGGTGCAACCTTCAATAACTGTAATTTTACTATTTATAATTATTATCGTTAATAAAGTTTAAAAGTTCAACTAATAATTATTTTCCCTGTTAAAAATTCTACTTTTTTGTCCGCTCACGGCCGTACAAAAAAGTGGCGTTTGTGAAATCATACTTCAACATCATGAATTGACGTTAATGATGTCTACTTTTTTTGACGTTTGCGGAAAAATATATAATATTTTGTAAATACAATAATAAAAATACTTGTTTTCCAATTACACCCTGTATATCATTCATTATCATGGCATTGAAAAAGTTACAATGAACTTGAGACATCCGCTATTGTTATCAAAAAAACTGACATTAACAAAAAGGAAATGATATTTTTAGTATAGATATTGTTCTATTTGGATGTGCACAGAAGAAAGAGAGATTAGTTATTTTAAAAACAATTTGTGATTGTTTCTTTGTGAACATGAGGTGAGTTTTTGAATTAAAATTGACTTAAACAATGCGAAAATATTACTTCACCTTCTCTTCCCAGGTGTATACTGCTTTACTCTTGGTTAATCCTAACTACACTGGTTGAGTTGTCTGAACAAACCTGTGAAATGTTGAAAAAAACGACCTATTTCCACGGTATAGAGAAAACTCTTTATCACTACATCAGCTGCAGTGAAATTACACCAAACGACGACATAAACAAACAAATTTCTTCAACTATAAACTCCAGCTCTGAATATTTGGAAATTTTAAGAAGCAATTTACCAGAAATAAATAAAGATATGTTCGTATCTTTGAATTTAACTCAACTAATCATTGAAGCTGGCGTGGATGTAATACAGGAGAAAACTTTTGAACGTTCCAACATATCTACTATAATTTTGGATAATAACGGAATAAGAAAAATCAAAGATTACGCTTTTAAATCTTTCAACATCAACATCGTTAGCTTGCAAAATAATAATTTAACGGAAATAGCAGTGAAAACTTTCGCTGGAAGTGTTAATTTAAGAAAATTAAATCTTCGTATGAATAGTATAAGTACCATTGAAGGGAGTGCTTTTAAAGATTTAGTTAATTTAGTGGAATTGAACTTGTCTTCAAACAATTTGAAAAAATTTAATTCTGATACGTTTGAATTTACGATAAGTATCCGTGAGTTGAATTTAAGTAATAATATGTTGAAAGAAATTGATGAAAATTTATTTTCAAAAAATAAAGTACTACTATATTTGAATATTAATAATAATACTTTAACTACTTTAGAAGCTGGTAATTTTCCAAAATCTTTATTTAAACTTGAAGCTGATTATAACAATATTAATTTTTTAAATATATCAAACTTACCCAAGCTTAATTCAGTTTCTTTAAACTCTAATAAAATATCTAAATTAAGTAGATGTTTAAATAATCTACCAGCTTTGAATTTTTTACGTTTAAACGGAAATTTTTTGGGTAAAAATACAGGAGATACCAGCTCTTTTTCCTTATTATCAAATCTAACTTCATTGGAATTGAGTAATAATAATTTTAAATATTTCAATTTTAGCGGTTTAAAAAATATCGTAACTTTAGAAAATATTTCTTTAGCTGATAATTATTTAACGAAACTCGATTTTTCCGAATCTCCTGCTAATATTAAAGTGCTTAATTTTAAACAAAACAATTTGAATCAAATAAAAAATTTGTCTAATCTTTCTTCACTCTCACAAATAGATTTAAGTTACAATAACTTAACTGAAATTGATTACGACTTACTAGAAGGTTTGGATAAATTACAAAGTTTGTATTTGAGTCATAATTTAATAGAAAAATTCACTTTAGGTTGTTTTAAAAACCTAAAATCTCTTAAATATCTAGATGTAAGTTATAATAAAATAACAAATATTACAGCTGGATCTTTAAGTGGTTTAGACGGTTTATCTGACTTAGATTTAAGCCACAATCAACTATCGTACTTGAACATTGATATTTTCCACAATTTAAAATTTTTAACCACTTTAAGTATAGCTTACAACAATCTAACAGATGTAAATGTGAACGGGATAATAGAGCACGCTCATTGGTTGAGAAGTATCGATATAAACGGAAACAATTGGAGTTGTAAGTTGCTTATCAACTTCACTAAAGATAATAGATTTTTAGAAATGAAACGCGGAGTTTTTTTTAACGTAAGTAACATCTATGGTATACCTTGTAGTGAAACTAAGGAAGAAGATAAAAAACCTGAAGATGATGTTAACGATGCAGCTGCTGGTATAAATAGTATTTCGGTTAAAATGAGTGTTATTATAGTTTTGTTAATTTTGATTATGATTTTTATGAGTGTGAAGTTTCTTCTTTCGAAATATTCTTCGCCGGTTATGACTGCCAAGCAGTTTATTTATCAAAAATCTGAAAGTGAACCAGATGTTCATCTTATTTAGATATCAAATTGTCATATTGACTGATTTTTGCATGTATGTACAGTGTGACCAATTTTATTTGGAAGCACCCCTGTAAAATCCGCATTTCTTAACCGATTTTTTTGTTAGATTCAGTATTAAAAACAGTATTTTGGCACGAATTTTCATAGGCCCTCTATGTTCTCTTTTCCTTGCCAAAAAATACAAAAGTACATTAGGCATTTTTTCCCTCAAATATAATTATACCACTGAATTCAGAATCATCACAAATGTAAACTATCACAATTTTATGAAAAAAAATTTTATTAACGACAAAGTTAGACAAATTTTACATTACTTTCAGAAGCTATAACTCCAGAACGGGCTAAGTTATCGGCTTCTTTTACTGTGCAATATGTTTGAGTCCTTGTTTTTGTTCACCATGTTGCCATTTTCAAAATTTGTCTACATTCTACGTAAAATATTACTGACTATTTCACTAGAGTAAATTGATAACTGACAAAATTTGAAGGTTTTGAACTGGCAATTTTTTGTCTTGTCACGGCAATTTTTTGACGTTTAATATATCAAATATATGTGTATAAAATTCTATCACTCTGTGATAAAATTCAATATAAAATCTTTGTTAGTGGTTTCTAAGGAAACTAAGTTGTTTATTTATTTATTTAACCGTCTGAAAATTATTGAAACTGTTTCAAAAATTTAAATAAGTATTATTAACATGAATAATACAAGATTTGGAAATAATTCGATAAATGAAATAGAGAGTGCAATTAAGCAAAGTATACCGCGAACAGTTTCGAATGTTTCGAACAGTTTCGAATGTTTCTGGACGCACGTAATTATACGTTAGAAGAGGATACTTCTGAACAAGTTATAGCAAAAATTCTTGAAGATTATGGATTTAACATAAAAAAAATAAGATGGAACTGATTATACTGAAGCTAGTGTGAAAACACTTTGGAATACGACTGCTCAAATGGTTCAGGAAAAGTATTTTCTAGAATTTAACATCAAAATTGATCCCTTTAAAGATATTACCTATAAATTTGCTGGATTGGCCAGGGATACAAAACGGGCTGAACAGGCTGAACCTGAAACCAGAAAAAGAAGTTCTAACGCGTTTACCAAAGAAGAATTAATGGAAATGGTAGAAAATTATTCTGAAGATGATCCTGATGGGTTACAAAAAAAGTTTTTTCATTTATGTTCGTTCGAATTAGCATGGCGTGGAAATGAAGCTGCTAATTGTGATATTAATTACTTCAAAAAAGAATATGATAATAAAGGTAATTTTACTGGCAGGGTAGAATATTATCCAGTCTTTTCCAAAACGACTCAAGGAGGATCAAAAGCTTTATCTGGCAGTAAGTGGCTGGTAAGAAATAATGCTAACAGCAATTTGTATCCCGTTCGTTTATTTTTAAAAATTATTGAAAAAAGAGAATCCAATCCTTATCTAACAACAACAAGATTATTTTCAACAGTGCATACAAATTGGGAGAAAGGAATATGGTACAAAAATTCACCATTGGGAATTAATACAATGTCAAAGTGGACGAAAATATCGGCAGAATCAATTATTGGTATAGACACAAAAAAATATAAAAATAACCAATCATTCACATAGAGCTTCAGCAATATCTGCATTAGCAAAAGAAGGAGTTGTGAACAAAAAGTAATTAAGCTTACAGGACATTTTTCTGCCTATTCTTTGAAACCATATTTACAATTAAATGAAGAACACCATTTCCAACTTATAGAGAACCTTCAAGAAAATAAAAATAAAGAAAATGAATCCTCAGTTTCTAACTTAAATTCATCACAGGTTATGATGCAAAACAATCCCCAAAATAATGCTACAACGTACAATTATAATAATTGTACTTTTTACATAAATAAGTAATTTTTTTTTCGTAATGTTATTATTTTTATGGCTTTGTATAATTGAAGTTTGCAATAAATAAAACGTTTAAATTTAAAATTTTTTAGATTTTCTCTCGTGAAATAGTCATGTCGAATACCACTCTATTGAAAATTTTGTAAAGTAAAACTTTTCTTTTTCGTATTTAAAAATGTCATAATTAGGATATGAAAATTTGTGACAAAATACTGTTTTTAATACTGAATCTAACAAAAAAATTAAAACAAAATCGGTTGAGAAATGCGGATTTTACGGGGGTGCTTCCAATCAAAATGGTTCACACTGTATATGCTTGATTTTACTTATGTACTATAGTTACTTCCCTTCCTTTCACTTTCGTTTTTGATATTATCTTTAGTTAGGTACAATTCTTTTCTATTGGAGAGTGTACGACAAACCTCACATTTACCAGGCAGTTGGACTGTCACTAGTTACCCTGTTAGCTTCAACAGATTTTCCATCTCTGCTTTTGTCCGTCATAAATGTTGGCAGTTGCTTGTATTTATTTCTCACGTTAAATTTTACCTGGTAAGATATAGGTAAAACATTGCTATTATACAATTTATATTATAATTTTCATGTACTGTTCTTTAATTTTCAATAAAAAGTGAAACACAGCAATATTTTTCAATTGATACTTCAGTACAACTGTCACATTGACAGCGCCAAAAGCTACCTCATTTCTTAATCAATTATGGTGGTGTATTTTGCTGAATAATGCACACATTTAATCGGATATGCTTAAAAACAAAAGTTAGCATGCGAATGAACCATTTTCCATTTTATTTCAGTCAAATACAAACCAAATCTCGAAATAACGCTGAAAACAGTCTAAAACGATAGGAAAACACACAATTCGACCTTGTTTCATCCAAATACTCTCGATTTTACGTAAATACCGCCCGAAACGGTCAACGGTTCTCGAAATATGTCAAAAAACCTCAAATCAAGTGGAAAAGCACAAAAGAAGACTAATCAATGCAAAAATTAACTCGAATATGCTTTGCAACGGAAGTTATGATGCAAATGGACCATTTTCCATTCTATTTCAGTCAAATACAGACCAAACCTCTTTCATGTATTTGAGATCACACTGTATATTCATATTTCGTGAATTAACACATCATCTTAACCTCTCACCAAGAATTGCTAGTAGAAATATCTTTATTCCCTTGACACTGAACGTCAGTAACTAAGTTGAAGGTCTGTAACATCCTGATGCTGACTCTGCGGTAGTAAAGAAAGAAGAAAAAACTTATCCGGTGTATCATGATAAAAGGGCAGATGAAAGAAAAAACGACACTAAACACGTACACCAATAACACAGAATTCGATCAGCCATAAAGGGGATTTAATTGTAGAAAGCCAGCACTGATTGGGAAACATCAAGAGTCGAAAGGGCCAAAGTCAAAGGTTGTGACTAAGACATATCGACAGCGGCGTGTAATAATTCAATACAAACACCAAGGCGTGAACTAAATCCTTCATAGTTATCGAAGAATAATATTATTCTAATGTTTTACAAAGTTTTTAACTAATAGTCCAGTAACTGAACGGGAAAATGTCCCCCAAACCCTGGAAAACGGGATTCTCCCTAATATCTGGCTAAATATTCGAATTGGCGAATTTTTCTCCGAATAAAAAATGCATGTTTTCGAGATATTTTCAAAAAAGTTATTTTGTGGGTATTTTTTAATTTTCTCCACTTCCAAAATAGAATTAAATATTTTTTAACCATGTAAACTTCATCACTACTTTCATTGCAAGGATATATTATCACTATATGAGTATTTATGTACCCGCCACTGCTTTAAGTCATCCAAGAGTGGTGAACTTTGATCAGATACTTTTCCGTAATGTTCCTTAGGCCCTTGGGAATCTGATAATTGTTGAAATATAAGACCTGTCGGTCTATCTGTCCAGCAAGCGCTATTCTTCTATTAAACATTGATCTAATATGGATGTTTCCTCATTAAGACTGTTCGGTCTCTTAATATAATCCTTGACGGGTGATTATATCCTTCCTACTGATTGAAAAAGTCACTATGAATTTTTTATCAAATCGTTCAATTTAAAAATTCATGATTGATAGTGAATATATGTCGCTAAATCAACGGGATATGCATTTTCATTTAACTAATGGAGTTTGGTCCAATAATATTAATTCATTCGAACGTGAACACTAAATGGATGACTAAATATAAATTTTGAAATCATGCCGAGGATATTCGCAGAATAATTCACGGAATTTGATTTCCATTTAATAGGAATTCACGGATAACAATATATTAATATTGAAATTCGGTATAAATTCCATTTACTTCTATTTCATTAATTTCATTTATTATTATTAAATTCTCTAGTTAAATACCATGAATATTCCTAGTTATAATCAATGCATTTTTTGGAAATTTGGTCTTCTTCTGTTAATGTACTAAAAAAATATATTCACGGGCATTTCTGGAACATACGGGTTCAAATTAGTAGGTTTCTATTTGAAGAAATTTTTAAATTAATTACACGCATTTAGTAAAAAAATCGTAGATGCCATAGAGGAGAGGAACACCCCCTTTTTTTTTCACATACCGACCAACCTCGTTCTAGTCGCTAAAAACAGTCTATCTTTATATTTTCGAGGGTGCTGAACACGAATATGACATTTATTTTTTTCTAAAATTGGGGAAACATGGTCAAAATTGACTTTTTAACCGAAAATGCGAAAAAAAACGATTTTACGATTTTCGACAATCAACTCGCGGTTTCTCGGCGAATAATTCATATTTTTTCACGAAAATTTAATGACGTGTTCTTCAACCAATTCTAGAGACAATGAAACTAGTCCGAAATCCCCCAAGCATTTTACATTCGAGCAATAAATTAAAGAAATTTTTTTTCGAATTTTTGACTTTTTACGTACGATGAAAAAAGTTGAGTGAGGAAGTTTTTAATTGTTCATATCTGAATACGCAGTATTGAAATTTAGAAATCGAGGAAGTTTTTGAGAAAATTTGAGCTAGTAATATGAAGTAGAAAAAAAAAAGATAGAGCGATTTTAAGATGAGCACTCTCGCCGCGCGGCTCCCGCATTGGTATTTTTAGTCGATAAATCCGATTTTATCAGAGATATCAAGTAAAATCGATTGCAACTTTACGAAAAAAGACGAAATTTCGAGAGTAGCATTTGAAGGAAAAAATGAAATATATACTTAAGTATCATTTTTATTTTTACGATTCATCAGATACAATGTCATGTCGGTTTGTACAAGAAGATTTGCAAGAACAAATATCGCAATATTGTAAATTAGATTGCTTGCAAGGGCATACTTCCGTTGAACACGGAGATTTTTTTCTACTGCATATTACTAGCTCAAATTTTCCCAAAAACTTCCTCGATTTCTAAATTTCAATACTGCGTATTCAGATATGAACAATTAAAAATTTTATTTTGAATACATTTAGTATTATTTAGAATGTTGCTTTTTGTTATATTTTTCTACTCACAATGTTGTTTTTTTTTTATTTTTGTACCTAAATAAAGTTCTACATTTTTGAAGTTATTTTTTTCATCTATTTTTTTGCGGATAAAAAATATGTTTTATATGTCAAAATTTAGTGATAATATTTAATAATGATCAGTTAAATAATATGTTGACGGTCAAACGACAAAAAAGGTTGAGGAAAAAATTTTTTGCAACCCGGTCTCAGAGACAGTGCGCGACCAAACTCGCTACAAATATTCGCGCGACCACTGGAGGGTTAAGGCTCTCAATCTATTGCTAACATGGACAATATGTTGTGACCAGCGTAGGTGTTGGTCAAGTATAACACCTAAATATTTAATTTGGGATACTTTATGTATTAGGGTGCAGTTACAATCGATTTTTTGACAGTCATTAGTGTGCAGTTTAATTTCAAAGTTTTCAGGTTGTTTAACGATGGTTGAACTGAAAGTAATACATTTTGTTTCCAACACATTTAAGGTTAGTAGATTATCATTTGACCATAAACCTATCTTCCCCAATGCTGTTTCTGTGGTAAGTTTGACCTCTTGCCATTCTTTACCAGTGAAAATAATTACAGTGTCATCCGCGTAGCATATGACTTTACCAGGGAAGTTATCAATTTGTGTAATGTTATTCATATACACGAGAAAGAGCATTGGTCCTAATACGGTCCCTTGTGGAACACCCACCTTTACTAGGGAATTAGCTTTTCCGATTTTTACGCGCTGGGTTCTGTTTGATAAATAGTTCTTAATGAGTTCTAGTGCTACACCTCTTATGCCGTAGTTATTTAGTTTGTCAAGTAGAATGTTATGTGAGACGGTTTCAAATGCTTTGGCTAAATCGAGAAATACTGCAACACATTTTATTATTATAATATTATTCATTGTTTCACTCTTTGCTTCCTTCTTAATATGTTTCAATATTTTTTAATACAATCACTCATTAAACTCCAAATTCCCCCGAAGAAACTTCAACATCACATACAAATCAACAATTTTCCAATAAAATTTTTTTCCTCTTGTGACAGTATCACCTTGTATTGTACACAAACATACACGGAGCGCAGTAAGATCTATCTTGAGATTGACTCAGTTTCATTATCGGGAAAGCTCATCATATTTTAAAGGGGGATGTAATTTCATTTGCTCCATAAAATCTAAGCTGCTCTAAATCTGGCGAAACGAAGGGGTAGCATATGCGTCCCGATTCGAGGGAATATATTATAGTTCACAGAGTCTGCCATTAAATATGAGCTTACTGAAATGTAAAACAGTCGGGGTTTTGCATTTCGAAGCATAAACTGCTGGCAAAACGGCTCGAGGATTCACTTTATATGGACGAAGATATGTCTCTCAGCTACTCGCACCTTTCTCGTTAATATTCCTCACCGCCCTTTTGGTAGGGGAGATTGCTGAAAAAAAATAACTATAAAGTTTGATTTTCTATCACAAAAATAGAAAACACAATTATTGTCAAACATAAAGTGGGTACATTGAAATGGTTAACCCTGAACGATACCATCTCGTTTACAAATATCACAAATATATTAACTGCCGAACACATAGCAATATACTGAGTAATCTGTTCTAAGTACATCGAAGGCTATTAAATCCTAGAAGCAAGAATACAGCCAGGCATCTCCTGAAAAAGTTCACAGATAATACTAATTGAAGTATTTCTACTACATTTTAGCGAATGCTCACCATAAATCATTTAAACTAACTAAATTTTAGCTTGACATTCATTGGCGATCGCTTTGGCCAAAAGAGTTTTACCACAACCAGGTGGTCCGTAGAACAATACTCCTCTAGACGGTTGCATACCGAATTGAAACATATTACATGAAATGTGAAATGAAATGAAATGAAATGAAATGTTTATTGTTCACACGTAAATGTAAATACATGAACAGTGAGTGGCTATTCGTAGTTAGGTACACATAGTAAAAAAAAAAAGAAAGAAAACAGGTAAATTAAATCATAATTACTACAGTCAAAACATACCTACCACGGGTTGGATGGTTGTGTTGAATCTATTAATAGGTTATTCGTTTATAATAAATGACCGAAGCTTCATTGCTCCTCCTATAAATTTGTATATATTACTGAGTACTGTATGATCTGTAGATGACAATATAGAGTCTAAATCGTCTGAGAGTCCTCGAGGTTGGATAAAATGATCTCGTAGGTTTTTATACATCGGACAGACTAGCAGTATATGTTCGAGGGTTTCGGGTACTAAGTGGTTACAGATAGAGCAAATAATGTTTATATCTATCCTATACGAGTTATTATTTACATAGATATATAACTTTTCGGAGTTTGATGTACGGAGTTGAGCTATTAGTCTTTTAACATGCAGAGGAATTGTGGTATGTAAATAATTTTTACCGTTAAAATCACCATGCAATAAATATTTAAATGATGGATGATGCGTGCTGAGTAATACTCTATTTACATCTTCTTCAAAGTTTTTGTTAAGGTAATTACTGAGTAGAGTATTTTTTATGGTTTGATTAATATTATTAATATTTACATTCGAATCACAGTAAGCATTTAAAATGTGGACTAACTGACTTGCCCAGTTGTATTTTAGGTTGCCGTTATTGGCCGCTTCATGTAGTTTTATTGTACGTACAAGGGCCCGGTGAACATATCTGTTATGGTCTTTACATTTTAACCTTAGTAGCAGTTCTATAGATTGTTTTATTACGTGGTACCCAATTTTACATATACCCGCTTCGATTCTTATTATGTGTGCAGCTGTTGATTTTTGCAAAAATAAAAGAAGCTTCCAAAAATAGTTTTGAGTTTTTTCGACTTGTTCTAAGTATCGAAGAGCCCATATGGCACTTGTGTATGTAAACGTAGGTATCACTATATTGTTGTATAACAGTTTTATGGATTCAATCGATGAAACTTTTGAGCATTTTATAGTGTTTAATAGAGTTCCTTGACACAATCTAGCTTTTTGCTCTCGTTGTTTGAGGTTACTTAGGAATAAACCATTAAATGAGAAGTTAACACCTAAGTACTCATATGTATTAACTACGTCAATATGGCTGTTTTTGTAAATGAATTGGGGGTGTTGACCGATGTTTGGGCTTCTACGAAAGATAACTATCTTTGTCTTTGTCGAATTGACTTCCAGTTTGTATTTGTTGCAGTATGATTCAAGAAGTTGTAGGTTTCGTATTAAATCTATTCGAGTTTCAGATAATATAACTAGATCATCTGCATACAGGAGCATATGTATATTATTAC
>CAJUYI010008183.1:0-11238 GCA_910591695.1 Galerucella pusilla
AACTTCAATATACCTAGGAAGGAATAAAAGAAAAGAATTCGTCGATAGTACAAGTTGGCAGAAGCAAACGTGATCCCTGGTGGGCGTGTTCATGTCGCTGTAGTTGTATTTTTGTAGTAACAATTCGATATTTTGAATCGATAACCAAATATCGATACCATAAATGTCAACTGTTAAGAGATATGTAAACAAGGTCAAACTTGCTAAAAGCGTAACTCTAAATATTAATTAAAAATTTTATATTGGACCAAAACTAAAACTACCGTTTGCCCTATATGTCTATATTTTTAAATTGCATGACTGTATTAATGTCATGAAAAAGAAGGATCAAGTTTCTATGGAAAGCAACAAAATATGAACAGGTTATAGTCCAGTGTTGCCAATGCAAAAATGAAAATTACCCGAACTTACTATACAAACTATCGGAATTTGTCAAAATTACCTAAAGGACACATTGTTTATCTAAATAAAGTCTTCGACCCCAGTCAATGGAAAATCCCCAAAAACAATAGCCATTTCAAATATATCCCTTCTACAAAATATTCGAAAAACTATTGGATCCAAATTAGTGAAATTGTCTAAAAATCGGATAATCATCCTCGCATTGACAACACTGATACAGAATGAATAAAATGATGTATGTTGATGAGATCACTCGGTCATATTATTTCGATTATATTTAACAATTACTAATGGACAATCGTTAACATTGGCGCTTGATTGGCTGCTTGCGATGACCTTATTTTAGTTCGCATATTTTCCGGGGCTCATGTTTGGTTCTGACAACTGTATAGTTTATTAAGAAACATATTTTATTAGATTATTGATAAAGTAAACATAAAGTAAAATATTATTAACAATAATAGTCAAAATCTAATACCTAATTATTTATATTTATAATTCATTGTAAAAGTACAATTACTTGCATTAGTTAAATTTATAGCAGATGCTAGTTGCTTGTTGAATGGCTGTGATTTTGGATCTGTTGCTCTTTGTTTCCACACGGTGCGGAGAATTATTTCCACACGGTGCGGAAAATTATTTCCACACGGTGCGGAAAATTATTTCCACGCGGTGCGGAAAATTATTTCCACGCGGTGCGGGAAAATTAATTTTCCACAGTGAAATGTGTGTGGGAAATTAAATTTTTCGCCCGCTCGTAGAAAACATTTGTTTTGTCATGTCTTTAAGGTGACATGTACCCTCACTTTATACTTTTCGGTAACTGTTTTATTCAGTTTCATTCAAATTTGAACGACCAAGTCATTCAGCATCATCTGCATTTGTTTGTAATTATTCCCAGCACATTCCAATGTCTTTTAAGGGGGCTACCGTGTTGGTATTGACATTTTGTAGTCGATACAAGTACAAAAAAGTGATCGCGACTGGGCGAACTACGGTCCATCATACAAGATAGCGAATTGATTATTTGAAGAGTGGGTGCATCCTCCTGGCATAGGCGTTTCTCTCAGTACTTCAACCAGTCTTTGGTTCCAACAAAGCTACTAACGTTTCCATGAAGAAAAACTGAAACCTGCCAAACACGGAATTGCGAATGGATGATGAAGCCGAGTGATCAGAGAATGTGTTCTATTGTCTCATCTACCTGTTCTCAGCCTTGACCTGATGTGATGTGTCTGATAGTCTTTTTCTATGAAGATATTTGTTTAGTTGACAGTGTCCGGTCAGAGTTGCTGTTGCGAAATGTTTTTGCTGATGCACTGTCAAGATCGATCAGTATTATTTTTTTTTTCGCCCATCTTACCTAAAACCAATCATATGAACACCAACAATAGGGCGGAGAGTATTGTTGAGAAGTCCAAGAGCGGTAAATTCTTAACGCCACAATGTGCCACTTGTTTTTTTGAAGTTTCGTCTAAAAGGTAATAATGGAACCAAATAGGTTAATTAAGAAAATAATGGAGATTGGGAAACCGATCACAAAACAAAGGGGTAGAAAGAAATGGTTAGACCAAATACAAGAGATGGGTTTAGAAAGAGGAAAGACCATAGCATATGTGAAAAACCTTGCAAGAGACAGAAAGATATGGGGTACAGGACATGTAATCCACATCCGACGCCTGAAAGGGCAAAAGGATCTAGAAAAGAAGAAGAAGATCTGAATTTTCAAATAAACAGCAGTGAATATCAAAGTTTTTGGTTTTATTTTCCCTATTTTTTGGTTTATTCGGTAGGCGAAACACTATTTAACTCTATTTCTCCAAATTGCTGACCGATTTGAATCAACAATCTTTTTCAAAGGTTTTTTTTGCTTAGCAAGTATATTCAATTGAATTTAAAGTATGCTTGCAACAACCAAAATACTCTTTGAACTTAATTTTCACGTTTAGTCGATTAACAAAAATACCTTTTAGATCTCAGTTTATTGAACCAACTGCATAAAAAAACCAAATCAATAACGTCGGGCTTTTTATGCTAAATGGATCATCTACCATTAATTCACTGTAACAACCTCAATTAGGCGTTAAATAAATTTGAAACTAATTCAGCAGCTTTTCCGCGATTCTGTTCAGTTGGTGAATGATATAAATGAAATTTGTTGTCAACAACATAAATGTACAATTCAATCGTAAAATCAAAAATGAAAAAAACTGTTATTTGAAGTAGAAGCGTCTAGTTCAGAATATAATCTTACCCAATTTACTCTTACGTGGTCTGTCCGTATTATGTGAATTCATTTCTCTTCGCCTCCTTATCCTCTTTCTAGCCGTTTGGAATATTTTCCAATATAAAATAAATATCATTAAAAGAGGAACGTAAAATGTAGAACTCGTTGCGAATATTTGGTATTTGACGTCTTGCGAAACCAAGCATTGTTTCTTCTCGTTTATTCTGAAAAGGTAGTCCGGATCTTTGAATTGGGGAATTTGTGGGGATAGAGAAACGACCAACGCTATTGCCCAAATTATTACTATCATCACTCCTATTCTGTAGCTATTTCGTGTGTGGATATAATCTACGTTTGTTACGGCCCAGTACCTAAAAAAATTCATTATTACTATACAGTGTATTAGGTTTGTTCCAATTGGCTTTTATAAAACGTTCTGGAATCGTTTCAAGTACTATATAGCGCGCAAACTCGAATTTGGAAGGGACGCATCAACTCTTTCCAGAAGGTACAGCAGCCCCAAGAACGATAAACAGTTGGGCGCGAAAGAAATACAGCACTTGCGCGAATGGTAACAAAAACTGGAACGGTTCTATCGCCATTCGGAACAAACCTATTATGCAATGAATTGGATCGAGAGAAATGTGAACTTTGTGGTTTTATTTAATCACTCAGTTGTAAATATCAAACCCAAAACTTTTTAAAGGGCGAAGGTGAAGATGGCAATGCAATGTGCGAAAAAGACACACTGGTAAAAGTGGACAGTACTAAGTATCAACCCATATTTCAAATGGATTTGAATAGCAGGTAATCCTGCTATTCGGTACGATTGCGCACGGCTGGTGTAAGCCCTGAAGTAGGAGTGGGTCAATTGAGGCTAAGCCTATGGCAAGAGGCGCTTACTGAGCTACCTCTGCTGCAGGCAGCCAATGATGCAATTGAACCCAGGTTTGTGTTCAATAAACCCTACAAAATAGAAATAAAACAGAACACAGAGTCAGATGCTGCGAATGCATCTCAATTGCCACAAAAGAACTAACCTGGGAAGGAATTTCTGACAAAAACATAACAAGCTAGTGGACACACCTTTATGCAGGATGTGTGAATAGGAAGATGAAATTGTCAGGTTTGTCTTATGCGAGTGTCCGGAGCTATCTTCAATAAGAGAGTGTGTGTTTGGTGAGTCTTGGCCTACACCTGCCGATATAAAGGAGATGTCTCCTAGTGACCTGTCCACCTTCCTGGGAAGGACAGGCTGGACGATGACCTAGGAGGACAACTCCTCGAGAGGACGCATAATGGGTCACATGTGGCCTAAGTGCTGTGAGCCTACACTCACCCTTCCTACTTTACAGATACAGATAGCAGGTAATCCTGTAGATATCATCTGAATCCCTGATGATTCTAAAACAAATCATGACACCGGGACTGGTATAAACGTACTGTGGAAGAGAATCTTCTTCAGCATTGGTCGATGAACTTTTTGATTCCATCAGAGATCATGTCGCTTTTGCCTGGAAAATTTTTGCTGCGGTCAACAGTTTTTGTGGATTCTTTTTTGGTTTTTGCAGTGAAAAAGTTCCATCCACACCGTTTTTGTTCGAGGCTTTTGAGCTCTCCTCAATAAAAGCAATGTAAACACAAATTAGAAGTTGAGAGTATTCAGACGATGAATTGATACCCGGGGAAACGTACAGCAACAACAATCAATTTAGACTCGAACACTCTGACTCGTAATAATGATTTACCCTCGCTTAGACAGTCGCAGGGTCCACATATCAATCAATTTCGTCAGCTTCAGATCAGGTTTCCAATCCTAAACATAATTTAATTTCTACCCTCGCTATGAATATCAAATTGAAATTATCATTCCAGCATTGTTACATTCAGATTGATTATTTTCTTAATTCATTTATTTTGAAATGCATGGTTTATTCGTACATTGAATCAAATTCAATACTTCTTGGTCCATCAATTTGTTGTCAGGAAAAAGGTTCATTTGAATAACCCTCATTATTTACATAAAAAGAGCAGGAGCTTACTGGACTAATTTAGTTTCATGCAGGTTCCCACTGGCAGTGCCTTTTTAGTTAGATGTAGCCACTGTCTATTAATTAACCAGTGAAATTTAAGGATTTCAGTGGAAAGATATAATAAAGACATGACAGGAAAATGTGATAATCTAACTTTATTTCAAGTTCACAAAACTTGAACAATATTTGATAACTTTTTTTGTTGTTAAAACACTTTTAAAGGGGACTGTATTTAAACTTCGACTCATAAGAGTTGTAAAGAGTTGGACTTTTATAGTAGAAGTTATGTATATATTTACACATCTCGTATATTTACATGAACTTGTTGAATATCTACTTATCACACACTTAATTTAAGTATATCTTGTTTGCAAAACTTTTGCTCGCGTAAATAAGGAATACGGTGAACAAGTCACATAACTTGCAAACTTTGAAGTACCTTGACATGTTATAAAATCAAATAGGAACAATGCTGTTAACTTTAAAGTTAGGAGTGACATATCAAATGATAAATCTACTAAAGTAAGCTGGTTCAATTATCATGTATGGTGATAAAATAACTATGCAACTTCACTAGCAAAAACGGTATGTGATATTACAAAAAAAGAAAACCAAGAATTGAATTCATTGAAATTGTTTATTATTAAATAAGTGATTCAATGTTATTATGTCTATTTTAAGAACAATGCAGTTATTTATTGTTTTATAGTTGTCGAATAGTAAATAAACACGTAAGGTCATGAACGTGACAGTAAGGTGTAACGTAAAGGGATAGTTGACCTAGGGCAGATGTATATATGCTGATGAAGTATACAAGTGGGCATTCACATCAATAGTTTCACTTTAATAGATTCGCAATCATGTAGTTCATTGTCAATCATCTGCGTTATATTTTATTTATACAGTACAGCCCTTGTCAGAAATAGTGTATTAATAAACATCATTTCAGTGAATCATGTAGTTTTCTTACAAAGGACCTGGACTTCCACCAGTTCCTGGTGATCCTAACATATAACACAGGTTGAATTGAATACATTTAGTTATTTTTTAAGTAGAATAATTTGTATAGGTACGAATGGGCAAACAAGAATGTTCTAGGGAAATAAATTGGTTTCCCGAAATACCTTCCCAGACATTTACAGCTCTTGAGATATACTGTGTATGTTAAAGCATGTTTTTACGAAACCGGAGAGGATTTATGATTATCCAATGTAGCACTTCATGAATGTTGATAATATTTTCGTTTAGGTGGAAAGTACATTTTATTTTCATGGTCTGTCCCTTTGGTCCCTTAATAGAATTTAAGTTTTCGGTATATCAAATCATCTTGAAGTTGAATATTTAGGGATAGAATGTAGTGAGGCTTACTCATATTTCATATATTTACGGAGTCGTGATAGAAAATTTATGATTATATCAAAGATGATTTCATACCATTTCCATTTTAATTATTGGGGCATTAGTTCCGACCTTTTTAACATGAATATTTTAAATGAAATAATATTTACCTGTCAACAGCTATGGCCACTAAATGCAAAATTGAAGCTGTACAACATAGAACATCTATTGATGTCCACATGTCACAAAGTTCTGGACCCATGATCCAATTATTACTTATCTGGAACAAAAATATATATTGAATTTTTTTTGGTTTGGCATAGGGTGAGAATTAGAAGATTATCAACATCAATGTTATCAATTTCTTTCAAAAGATTAAACACTTTTTTAGAATATTGCCTATGTTCTTCTCTCAACCATTGAGGATTCTCATTAGACCAATAGCGGCCATTTTGACGATAAATACGACCGTGAAGTGTGAATGTGCTTGAATCAGAAAACACTCCCTCGTTTATTCGTTACCTATTTGGCTATTTCACTCTGTATATAGAGTGATAACAGTGCATAAAATGAAAGACATAGATACAGCAATGAAGTAAAATATTTATTCATTTTCAACATTATCTTCTCCTCGACTTTCTGTCACTTCCTTGTATTCTCAACATACGTATTAACCAACAGAAAAAAACTTGGAAACTCATGTTTCACTTTTTTAAATCGATCCGTACCTGAATAAAAAATAAGTTCTTCTCTATTCACTTGTAGTGGTAGCTATGCTCATCTATTTTTAATCGCCACAAAGATTTCATTTCTGGTTAAAGCAATCACCTTTTCAAAGATTTCTCGTTTTTATCTAGAATACTTCTCTCAAATGAACGCATATTATCAAGCATATTTTTTATTTCCTTGTACAATCCTTCTAATCGCCACATCGGGTCGTAGTAAGGGCACCACAATTTTTCAAGGGGGATCTAGCCGACTAAATTTACAGCCATATTAGCCACCACTATTAACCGTGGATATTGTAAGCGTTCAAATATGCAGTATAAGATTTCTACAGCGTCATCTCTGGTGAGCTTGGAGAACTGAATATTAATATATGTGAATAGCATATGACCCTTGGTAGATCTAGGTGTCTCTAGAGTGTTAAGGATAGTCTCGAGTGATGGGGGAATCGATTAGTTTTGAGTGCAGCAGTTTAAATTTAGAAGGTCCAGATGATTAGTGAATATTTAACTTTATCCTTCGGAGGCTAGGAAAACTAGTTTTCGTGAAGATGACACTCATTCAAAATTAATCAAATAGAATTAAATTTGGGTAAAATATACTCACTTATCAACCTAGATGAATGTTAACAGAAACTATCAAATATCAAGACACACAATTTGTAGCTGTGTACTTGTGATATTTTTATTATCCTTATGTCATCTTCTGAGATTGATTCAGAAAGTTCATCCTCGTAAAACTGGTTTTTGTGTATTCATCCGATTATGTTGTGTCTGTTATTTATTAGCAAGATAGATATTTTGTCGTCCAACAGTAATAAAAAACGTATGGAGTAATTCTATTCACAAAACCCACTGATTTTTCCTCATAAATCATATCAGGCGCCATTTGCTTGTTCTTGTACACAATAGAATCGGATGAAAAACATCGGCATAATATGGCATGACTCCTTCGTTTTTGGTTGCAGCCAAAGTGATAGAACTAACCCTTTAGAGCTTTGGAATATACCGGCACTTGACAGTTTGATTGCATTTTTTCGTTGGTTTTTATACACACATTCTAGACGATACCCTCCACTTCAGTGAATGCAATAACTGGGCATTTATTACACAACTGCACTCCTAGCAAAAGTCGAAATGGAAAGACCGAGAAACTGTGAACTGTGAACACACAGGGCGAAGCTAAAAAAACTTCAGTCACACAGACTGATCATTTTAAATGATACCAAAATTGCAATTTTTAAAAACCATGGAAGCTAGAGGAAGTTTATGGTTCCAAAACATCGAGAAAATGGTGTAGGTCCGTATTGAGAAGAGTTGAATGGGAGCTTTTGGTTACTCTCATGACTTAAATTGAAGATAAAAGTTAATACAACGTTGTAATGGTTCTTGAATACTCAAAAATCCAATTTCGAACCAAATATAATTAATTTATTTTATATATTCATCCAAGATTAGCATTTGCAATATTCTCATTTTAATATAATTATTCACTCAGTTTAAGCCCTTACCCACACAGCACGGCACTGTTGCTGAAGGCTGTGACCTTCACTATTGTTATTCTTTGTTTTGGAATGCAACAATGGATTCAGATGTTAGTTACAAACAGAATGTACTGTCAGTACAGCATCCATTCTGTTCAATGATCGGAGAAGATATAGGCTTATAGCGATAAGGTGTTTAGATAAAGTGCAAAAACTTTGTTGAGGAGAGTGAAAAAATCTGCAAAACTGTGGCCTATATTACCCAAAAATCGCCGTGCTTTTGCACAAACTACGCTTGGGCCACTATAAGCTATAAGCTTCTAATCCGAAAGTGGTAAACAGAGAGCGGCCTTACATAGTTCAATCATCTGTAAGTACTGTAGGAAAACAAAGTTAAAATTACGACGTGACTAATTTTGACGGAATGATATAGGAAAATATTGGCAAACACGAAGCTGTTGTTAATTGATACTTGAAGTTCTTCAGATAATCAATTTTATTGCGGATCTAATTCGATTCCTCACCAGACTAATCCTTACAGTTAATCAATCATCAGAAAAACAAAGGCAAATTTATTTAGGGAATTAGTTACCAGTTTTATGTATAGAATGAATTGAGTTTTTGCGTGGTTTTTGACGTACTACTAATCAATAGAGTATGGAGTTGAAAATATCATCCAAACGGTCCTTCAATCAATAATGGAGTATTCAACTTCAACAAAAATCATCATAGACTCATAATCATCACCATATAGTTTGACAACTCTTCAAACTTCAAATTTGAATGAACTTTTTGTAACTGGCTATCAGTTCATAAAATACATAATCAGAAGGTAGCTAACTTCCTTTTTAGATTTATGACGTATCTGTAGTGAAAGCTTAATTCTTAATTTCCTTCTCTCTCCTGAAAGGTTTGCTGCAATAAGCATAATTTTATCCAGTGCAAACAGGTTGTGATTGTGATTGTGATTATTAATTTTTGTTGTTACTGTTCACTAAGTTCCTTGTCATAATTGTTTTTACTAATATCAAGCTTGAATTTTATTTTACACGTTTAACCTATTTTGTCCTTGTTTTTATAAAATACTGGGTGTTACCAGTGAATGAATAAATAAATGAATAAATAAATAAATGAATATGAATGAAAAATTTTTAAATTACTTGATGTGAACAAGTACTAATATATTTAACAATATCTATCAATATTTTTTTTTTATTTTTTATTTAGAAATAAACTGCATCAACCGCCTTGGGTTATTAGCAGTGGTACAGTATGGTTTGTTAAATAATCATCTACATAACATATTATTTAGATTTTCTCATAAATGTCAATGTCCTTAAGAAATTTCATAAGATTATCCACGTTACAGTGATCATTCAATAACAAGTCTATGGAGCACGGAAAATTACACATTTTACGATTTATTTCAAAAACCGGACACTGCACTAATACATGTTCAACACTTATTTGTACATCACATGTCATGCACATAGGTGGATCTTCCCTTTTAATAAGATACTCGTGAGTGTAACGTGTATGACCCAGACGTAGTCGTGTCAAAATGGTTATCAATATTTTCTAGTTAAAACCATTTTTTCACAAATTTTATTCTCCGAAAAAAAATTTATTCAAACTTTTTGATAAGGGATTCATCGCACGCATGATCCTGTCACTTCACTACAATCCTCTGGAGTTTTATGTTTGTGGACATTCAAAATCATCCGCTTACACAGTTACACCGAATAAAAATTCAGATCGTGAAAGGTTGTAGTGTTACCCATAACACTCTTGACATTTTCAAATACATATGTGGTCGATGGAAAGGCAGTATTTCAGTAAAAAACAGAAATTAATGTTGAAAATTGATACGATGTTGTTATTCCTATTGAAATAATGTAGTACCTCAACATTCCGTATCTATGTGAATAAGTGAAACCAATGGGCTCATTAACATATATTTTTTTATTTTACCATTATGAAGAGTACATCATTTTGAGGCTCTGTGCAAAAAATTAGACGTCAGCGAGACTCCTAGGTCGTCTAAAAAAAATTATAAACATTAAACAGCGCTCCTCTCCGAATTTCAAGCGTGACGTCATCGCATATGAAATATCTCGTTCAGAGAGCGGATACCGCGCCGATCGGTTTTCGGTTAGGTGACTACTTAGCTAGTAACATTATTTGGCTTGCTTATATGCTTATTTTTTTTATTATACGTTTTAGCAAACTCTAAACAGTGTTATGTTTGTAAAATAAGAACGTTTAGAAATAATTTAAACTATTCGACACAATGGACCAGAATCAGAGTAAAAAAGCTATAAATATTGTGCGGTTCCAGAATGTAAAAGTACTACTATTAAAACATCTAACAAAACATTTATTTCTAGGTATTAATAAGGATGCACAAAAAACGGAAGCAATGGCAGAAAAGCATAAAAAGACTCAAAGCATTTACTGATAAGTCAACGTACTTTGTGTATTTTTAGGATTTCATTTTTCTTCAATCAGAATCGTTATAAATTACCTTATAAAATACGTTGTGAATCCATATTGAGAGGGTTATTGAAAACCACACGCTTGTATTAATCTAAATTTGTTCAAATACGAAGATAATATTGTTCTTAATCTTGTGGTCTTATTAATGTTCAAAATTATTTAATAAAATAATGGGTCAGTTCTTCACAAATTGAATTTTATTGAATACAGGTAATCTTTTTCAGTAGATCATCAACAAAACTGGCTTACATTATATGTTTTAAAAAAAATTTATTTTATTTGATTCAAAGTCCGGATCAGCTCTAACAAATATCGCTTTTTTACCAGTGAGGTACATACTCCAGTCATTATTGCCATTCGAAATCGAAAATTTAACAATAACTCCAAAAGTTTTCAAACTTTGGTCAAGTGAATGGTACATTGAGACGACAATAAATCTCATTTTGCAACCTTGTCCGAAGTCCGGAACATTGTTAAAATTGCAGGTAAATTAATTTTTTCTGTATGGTCGTGAAAAAAATTCCAAAAGTTCT
>CAJUYI010008185.1:0-11232 GCA_910591695.1 Galerucella pusilla
AGGGGTATTACTACTGATAATATGATTTTTCATCAAAATAACCAAGCAGTTGGATAGTTTGTATACTATCCAACTAGTTTATATACCAGCCAAGTAAATACTTTAACCGTAACATATATAAATGCAGGGGAAAACAAAAATCTGAACACTAACTAAGGTTCAATTAAAACACAAATTCACAACATGAAACGACTCGAAGCGTTTTAAACTTGAGCATTTTGCACACACATAAGTTAACAAATAATAAGTGCGAATGCATACACTCACGGTCATAGTATTCAGTGACACTCCTATGTACGTTGATGCATGTTATTATTGATATAACGTTAGTTGGTACAATATTGTTAGGCATAAGAAGAGTTTTCCGTCACAAATACTTTTAAATTGTTTATTACTGTCAAAAATGTATCGGTAATTGGTCAATAAAACAATCAGAATATGTTTTATTCATCCAAATTTATTGAGTCGCCTTCAAACTTTGCAATAAAATTTTTTGTCCCAATACCAAAATGAGGTAAAAATTTAGCGTATATAGCATGTAATATCAGTTAGAAGTCTGGCCGAAGTTCATTTTGGTAAAAAAACATTTCGAAATAATATTCTCACGAGTCACAAAGATTATCCATTTAAAAAACACTTAACGCTGGAGTTGAGGCCCAAAGACATGTTTTATATCACATATTCAAACTGTGACAGTATATAATACAAATAGTTTAAATGAGAGATGAATTACGTTTTAATAATAATGGTATAGTGAATCATCCTAACAGTTATTATAGTTTGCACTTTTGCAGCTCTGTTGTTTTAAAAACTTATTGAGATATCAATATTTTACTAAGAAATCTCGTAAAAAATTGTCAACATCCCCAATATTGAATCAGAAACATCTTGTAGAGTTGATTGATAAAACGATCAAGGTTAACTTTTGCTGGAAAACAACCAAAATGTGTTAGATAATCTCTTCACTTTATGAAGGCTGGATCGGGGTCGATCTGGATATCTTGTAGCAAAAAAAAAACACAAACACGCAAGGTTTTTAGGCGCTCGGGATGATGTGATATAAAACAGTCCACCACCCCCTGTCATTCCGACAGGACCTCCCTATCCTTTACTCCTTTCACTTTATGGGTAGTCATTCTCTCTATAAGGGTTAGCTCTGGTGGTTACATTTCCTTGTCACTTGTGTGCCTTCGCTACATTATTTTAAAATCCGTTTTACCCGATCTGGAGAAACAGAGCTTAGCATAGGAGGTCCTTCGCCTTCTTTTAGAACTGACTCATCAGGAAACCCGAGCTTCGTTTAACAGAAGTGCGAGGCCTCCGCAGTTAGGTGGTTCCTCTTCGCCCTGATCTTTTCTCGTCCACCCCTTAGTTTTTTTATTTCTTTTGGGTTAGTTTTCATGTTTCAATCTCTTTTGGTGTATGTGTGCAGTTTCTGTCTTGTTACGGACATTCCCTGCACACCCACGCACACGGTTTTGTGTTTTTTAGTGGGGTTGTGTCGTAGTTTGCTTCCTATAGGTGGTCCTTTATTTGTTTCCTAAGTTTTTTCTGTTTCATGTAGTCTTCTGTTGTATATCTCGTCGGGTCTCTCAGCTCTATGTTCGGTTAAGATCTAAGCTCATCAAACAGTTTTATAGGTCTCATGTCCATTATCTAGTATCTTCTATTGTTTTAAGTCATTGAAGATGTCTTCCTTTCTGATATAACAGGGAACATTCATAGCATGCCTGTAATTTCTACCTATTGTTGTCGCTGTTGAGTCCCCATGCTACCGATGTGTAAGTTGGAATTATGAAACGTAGTTTTGTCTTCAAGTCCAATTTGCTTCTTCTGCTGAGTAGTCTGCATATTCTTGTTCTGGCTTGTTTTGTTTTACCCACCACTGTATTAACGTGGTCGTTGAATGTCGCCTAGTATCACGCCTAGAACCTTTGCTTTATTCGTCAATCCGTCCAAGGGACTTCTTATCCGATGTTTTCTTCAGTTATGTTTTCCTTCTTTGAAGAATACTGCATGCGTCTTTTCTCCATTGATTTTGAATTTCAAGGTTGTTTCTTTACTGGATATTATAAATTAATATACCTTAAGGTACCTTTTTCTCGATTTCCGGTTGTTTTAACTAAGCGCTGTGACCATTTAATTGATCGGTCTGTGTACCCAAAAATGTTACTTTTGAATCCCATAACTCCTCTGTTGATTGATTTAATCGTCTAACATTTCAATTATTATTTAATTCAATTCACAGACAGTTATATTACATTGACAAAGTCTGATGCCCAACTGCCCAAATATCAAAACACACAAACTTGAACTCCAGCACAATATGGCTGACGTATCCTCGGACGTATCCAAGTCAAGTTTTGCAGAATTCGTTTTTAATCACACGTGTTATGAACCAAACGACATTCTGAATACCATCCTAAATACCTTTACTATTATTTGCTATTCAATTGATGTCGAACAAGAATTGAATGATGCATATTACAAGACAAACCTGTTCAAAAGACCAAACGTCACTAAGGTATATGAATTCGCTTTACCTTGTTTTTAAACGAAATTTCAGTCGCACAGCCGTGTTCAAAGTTTTTCAAAAAATGTATGGTTACCTACAATAAGTGCTTTATGTAAAATTTGTTAATAATTTGAGTAGAAATGTCAAGAAGGTAAATTGTTGGCTAATTAATTCGAAAATAATGGCTGCCACTTAAAGTGAATTGAATTTTGTTTAGGAGGATGTGTCAACTTTGGATGTGTGTACCTTAGAAGGGAGTAGGGGCACTCTCTAGTGGAGGGGCGAAAAGATAACAAGATAAACCTACCTATTGGTAAAATAGCCGGTTTTTTAAACGGAAAGTTCTCTTTCAATTTTTCATGAGATGCACCCCTTCCGAGATATTGAGATTATTTTTTAGCGATATTCCAAATTTTACTTTGTTTTTGCTTAAAAAAAGGCTCAATTGAAGACTCATAACAACCCGAGGGGTAAGCCGCAAGTGGAAGTAGGTGTACACCGCAGTGGAAGTATGCGGAAGTTTAATACATAAATTTGACGAAGTGCGGTGAAAATAACAAATTTAAAATTATTGAAAAGGTCATTATACAGGGTGTTAATGAATAGGAGTTACAAACTGAAGGAAGTAGAAGTAGAAAATGCGAAAATTGGCGTGAAATGGGTCGCTAGAGCTTTAGTTTTTGAGATACAGGATGTTAAAGTTACCCATACAACAGGTGAAATATCATAAAAGCCAATGCTATAGAGTGTTTTGAGAAATTATAAACTTTTGTGCACGTTATGGAAGCATGCTGCATCACAAAAATGTTGCATGGGTTCTTAAATTGTCAAACTTGAAAACAGTGTGTGGAAGTTTTTTCAAATGTGGAAGTAGGTGTACAAGATTTTTGCCGGCGGTTTACCCCTCGTAACAACCTTTTAGCATAAAAAACTATGGACAAATAAATTTTTTTTAGTTGTCTTTAGGCCAAAAAATGGTAATATTTGAAAAAAAAAATACTATTTTAAAAAGTGGTACTGATCCTCAATAAGTTGCAAAATTGAAAAAAAGAAAGCGAACAATTTTTATTGCAAAAAATCGACGAATTGACTAAGAATACCATTAGCCGTTATCAGTTTTTATCGCTTCATTTGCCCCATTGATAAAAATGTTTAAAATCATTAGTGACAATATAATAGTAATTTGTGTATTTAGAGCATATATTAACAGATTGCCACTTGAGAAAGAATGCTGCGGCGATCTTTTGAAAGCGTCAATTTTTCTTTACGCTCGAAAAACACACATACTTTTTCTACAGTCGCGCGTGAAATGACTAATTACTACATATCCTCCGCATTTGTCGACTTTACGATTTCATAGTAATTAGTCATTTCACGCGCGACGGTGGGAAATAATTTTTTATGAATCTGTATAGAGTATTGAATAGTGTTGTGTTTTGATAATAAGAACATAATATATATATAGATTGCGAAAAGTCTATTCGCAACAATAGAGTACACGCATATTTCATATTTTGCCTGGATATTAATTTATAATAGTAAATATGATATCAAAAATTACTAATAATAGGAAATAAACCAGTTTCCATTGGAAATTACTCCCAAATTTTAAAATAAAATTCAAATTTCAATGCACTTTCCGACCACAACCCGAGGATTTCTGAACGCTACCGATGATACGTGTGATGTCATATCTCTTGTGTTTACTTATGTCAATATGGCCGGTATTGCTGTGTTATGTATAGTTGTGTGTTTATATTGTATTTTAATCAACTATTAATTGCTTCATCGACGTAAATAGTAGTTTGTGCAACTAGTGTGGATATGATGGCCATATCGCACGAGGACGAAGTTTGAGCACGACGCCGTAGGTGGAGTGCTCAATCGTTCGAGTGCGATATGGACAATCCACACGAGTCGAACAGTATATTTTTTCTACGACCCATTCAAGAAAAAATCTGGAAAATAAACATTTGAATAAACTGTAAAATAAATATAACTTGAAATTAAAAATTTTCAACAATTTTATTCATAATCGTACCAATTCAATTTTATGTCTTCACTATTTTTTTGTGATAAACGTACAGTTTTTAAATGTACAATTTGTATAATGTTACGGTTTCTTTTTTTAAATATGCGATGCTGTTATAAATAGAAGTTGCCAGTCGGACTCCTGCAAAAAGGGTACCGTACCTTTATTTATAATAATGAATATTCTGCTAAATATTTCAAGCGTCTGCCTGTTGTAGTTATCAATATTGAGCAGAATAATTATTTAAAAATAAAATTAACAATTGAAAAAAATTTCTTCACCCGGAATCGAACTCGGGTCTACCTTCTTGAATGTACGGTATGTTAACCACTCGGCTACCGATATTTATTAAAAGTACATCTCAGAAGTATTACATACCTTCATAAAAACTGATTTTCATCGGTAGTCCCTTAAATACCCATTTTATTCTGTTTTTAGTATTTGTTATTAATTTATAAGGTTTATTTTATTCAAGTTTATTTTTATGACTAAATATTCTGGATCCAGTGCTTCTGGGAGAGACTTTTTTTGCCAAGTTATTTTGACGTTTCTTTAAATTGAAAAAAAGATGAATGACGAGTACTAAACGCGAATGCTGATTGGTGGTTTTCATATACGTTCTAGGATGTATATGAAATCATATATATACGTTCAGTTAACCGATATGGCCTACATTTCCATTCTCTAAACTGTGCAGGAAATGGATAATATACATGTGGGTGTAGAAAAAATATCATTTATATGTTTGTTTGAGACCATTACGTGTTTGTGTGTGCTTTTTTTATTTCTAAAAGTCAACGTAAAGTGGAAAGTGGACATAAATATTCGACACTTCCGAGGATATTTTAAAACTTTTAGAAGAATATATTTTTTTATTTACTAGTTCAGTGTTCAGTGACGATTCTTTCATATTTTGTGAGTAAAGATATAGCTAGCGAAGGTTTTGTAAAAGCACAAACTGATAACATGCCGAAAGTAGACTCCTTTATAATGCTTGAATTTATGAAGTCAAACAGCTGCTTTAATGCAGAGGAAATAAGAGGAGTTGAAGCATTATCGTAGGTATGATTTAAACTATGTATTATTTATATAATACATACCAACCATATTTCGATGTGTGGTCGTAAGAAAATGATGTTTTTATGGTTGATTCCTAGACATATAGGTACATAACCTCAAACTATTTAAGAATAAAAATTAGAAGTAGGTCTTCACAAACAAAAGTAGTAGTATTTGTCGAAATATCGTCTTTGTTTCGACGCATAGCTTGCAACCATAATGCCCTTCTCTCAAGTGTATTTTTGCTTGTGCCACCAGGTAAAGTAACAAATATTTTGTCTGGAATTTTAATAGACGTTGATTTACACACTGGAACAATGCAATACTTGGCATACAAAGTTTTTTTTTCGGCTTTATCAATTTTTAAAGCTTTCAGAAACAAATTAGGTCACAAGAACTCATAGCGTGATACACGAATAGGAACGTAAACAAATGACGTCACTCCATGGGGCAGCCATCTATATGACGTAAAGCGCGTTTTGGTGAACTTTCAAATTTTATGATTTTTAAAGTCGTTTTAAAAGTAAAGTTAATATATTTTTTTTAAAAATAGGCATGCAAGGTGTTAGGAGACCCGAGAGGAGACCTGATAAAGCGTCAATTCCCACAAAGAGCAAAATTTATGCTTGTACCCTATTGTTTCTATAGAAACAAATCAAAGTAAAACTTTAACCAACCACTAAAAAACTGGCTGTTCTCCATAAATCCTTCCGCAACCTTTTGCAGAACTCGAGCTAGGATTAAAGAAGCAGACCATTATAAACACTGCAGTCACTGTAGCTAATTTTCACTGGACTATCTTCCTAGATTAGGTTGAAACTGCATTATTTAAACATCTGCTATCCTCATCAAACAGATCTACGCTTGGGCGGATGTAATTTGGTCGCTAACCGACTGAAGTACCCACTATGCATAGAAAACTATGAAAAAGAAAACTAAAAAAAAAAGGTAGAACGTGTCGCGGGACACACAGTAGGAACTTTAGCTCCTTTTAAGCAAAAAGTATGTAATACATTTGACGTTATAGATAAACAATTTGCAAAGCCTCGGTGGCCGAGTAGTAAGCAAATCAGACTCTCACGCGGTAGACCCGGGTTCGATTCCTCGTGAAGATGTTTTTGGAACGAAGTTCCTTATCACGCGTTGTGAAAGGAGGCTAGACGGATAAAATTCTTACCAAAAGTTGTCACGACACTTTTTGATATAGGAAGCTATTGTAAGCTGTGCGGCGTCGCGTGTTTCTCTGTCTGCATCTTTCTCTCTTATAGAAAGCAAATAAATTGAAAAAATTTTCACCATAGTCCGGGCGCGAACCATCAACCTACGCGTCTATATCAAGGCATTCAACACAGGCCGCCATGAGCTCTCATGTGTATTAGATGCGAAGAAAGGTATTACATGCTGCAATGTGCGATTATATACAGATAATAATAATAAATGCTTTTGTATTTTTAGCAAGTACGCAGTATAACCTCTCTTTATTATTGTGCTAACCAAGTCATACGCATTATAATCTCCACATTTTGTGTAACAGTTAGACGTTTGAAAAAATATGCTGCTCGACTCGTGTGGATTGTCTATATCGCACTTGAACGATTGAGCACTCCGCCTACGGCGTCGTGTTCAAACTTCGTCCTCATGCGATATGGCCATCATATCCACACTAGTTGCACAAACTACTATTTCTTTCAAAATATGCCCTTTTACATTTAAAAACAACCTGCCAAATGTCAAATCAATTTATACATCCATTTTAGAGTTATCGAATTAAAACATTCAAGTTTTCAAAATTTCAACACCCTGTATTTCGAAAAGTAAATGTGCTAGACCCGTTAATCGCGCAAAAAAATTATGGAAATAATAGTAAAAATTTATCCGAACAAATTCAAGTAGATCACCAGCACTGCGAATACCAGCTTTGCATAGAATTTTAATATAGCATCGGTGGTTCAGTGGTAGAATGCTCGCATACCACGCGGGCGACCCGGGTTCGAATTCCGGCCGGAGCATATTTACCGCTGCTTCGTAAACGAGAGAGAGACTAAGGAGAGAGCACAAGCACGAAAGCAAGGCACATAACGAAGCAACGTAACATAACGAAGCGTAACGTAACGCGTAAAGGTCAGATCTTTTGCGTCGCGACCCCTGGTCGCTCAAACATAACCTGACGTAAAGAACTAAAGTTCCAACAAGAAAACCCAGGCCCAAACCCGGTTGATCAAATGTATGTATAAAAATATCAGAAAATAAGAAATAGAAAACTAAAAAAAAACAAGTAAACCCAGGCCCAAACCCGGTTGATCAAAGTGTAACTATGTATAAAAATATCAGAAAATAAGAAATAGAAAACTAAAAAAAACAAGAGAACCCAGGCCCAAACCCGGTTGATCAAAGTGTAACTATGTTTAAAAGTATAGAAAATAAGAAATAGAAAACTATTGGGTTTTTCCAAATATTGGTGGTTATATTATTAAGATAAGAGTTATTTTATGACTCGACCTACCTGCATTTCTTATTGCCCAAAATACATGTCGGATTATCTACCCTTCTTGGTCAGACAGATAAAGAAGGATGGTTAGCGCCCAAATTACACCCACCGCTACGCTTTTTAGGTCACAATTAAGTATTTCTAATACATTTTAGCGAATGCTTACCATAAATCATGGGAACTAATTGAATTTTTATGAAGTTTGTCGTCTTGTGCGTTTCATTTGACTTCGACTGTACATGAATAAAAATAGAAATTACATATCAACATTTAATTGAATATTTTCGTTATTTTTTTTTATAAAAAATTACAGTTTCTGAGAACAAACTACCAGTAT
This sequence comes from Galerucella pusilla, assembly GCA_910591695.1. NCBI lineage: Eukaryota > Metazoa > Arthropoda > Insecta > Coleoptera > Chrysomelidae > Galerucella > Galerucella pusilla. The sequence goes on from CAJUYI010008185.1 coordinate 8,432, forward strand.
ATGAAAGAATTTTTTAACGTGAAGCAGACTCACATTTGATTTCCTGTCCGTCAGGCATTTCTCCAATGTTATAAACCCACACACCAACACCGAGATTCTATTATAATATTGCGTAATTTGTAACCTGTTACGTTATTCACTTGCTGATTATAATAAAAGCGAATGCAGTTTTTTGTTTATAAGTTAACTAGACGTATAAAAATACATGCTTATAGTTACATCTTACAAAGAATATGCGTCGGCTATCTCATTTTATGTATATTTTAAGCACGATAAACCTGTATGTACTGTAGACTTAATTTTTGAAAAGAATAGTTAAGGAATTTATCATTCTAAACAAAGAATTTGAGGATATCATAGTTTCTATTTCATTTGCAAAAATACTTGGCTGCATATAGTGACGAAAATTTTCTTTTTTTAATAGGTCATAGAAAAAGGGGTTTTCTGTGTGTGTTAATCGCATTTCTTTTATCCAGTTGAAAAAAACCCCATGACTTTTTCTCTCACCCACCATCGTTTGCACTTTCAGCAGTTTGTCAAATGTACTATTCAATTCTTTGAACCTCTATGCATTTTCATTTTAGTCACGTACTGTTTTAGACTCGGTTTTAGACACCGTACACTAAAGTTAGTGTTCGGTGGTTTTAGATATTTTTGCTTTTTGTTACTAATCGAATATCGAATCAGAATCACTCGCACTTTCAAAGTGTAAACTGTAAACGTAAAGACCTACAATAAAAACCATAGCTTTTTTCGAGGCTTTTTTTAATTATACTTGAAATAATACCCTTCTTGGTGTGCGTCATCGATTGTTAATCTCCTTCTATCACATTACGTAGGAAGTAATGGAAAAAAGGCAGGTCTGTGATTAATCATAATAAAAATATCACAATAATGAACCGTTTGAATGTTTTACAAACGTTAACCCTAATCTTTGACTTACAAAAATTTGATTGGTTGATGTTTAGATTACGCGCCAGCGCAACCTATCAATCGCGAGGTTAAAATACTATGAATGCGTAACTTTCGTAGCGGCAATGTGTCTTACGTCTTTTTCTACTGTCACACTGACAGTTCTTGTCAGGTGTGTACTTTGTTGCTTACGGTCAATTATTATTTATGAGAAGTGAATATTAATCTTATTGTTATATTTATCTAAATAATACAAAAATATGTCTAGATACACAAAAAAACATCAGTATTTTGAAACTTCTCAAGTATTTTCATTTAGAAAAAGAACCTGGTAATTATTAATTTCATAGCCTTCTCGGCTTTGGCTTAATACGATCCTGATGATTTTATTTATCAAATTTAAGGTTAGCTATATGTCAAAATAGCAAATAAAATAAACGACATGACGAAAACCCGGATATACGTCACAATCGATGACGCACACCAAGAAGGGTATTATTTCAACTATATCCCGAGCTTCTAATTTTTTCCTACGAACATCAACCTAACAAAAACTCCACGTCTTAATTTCCACCAATCCCAAACGCGCAATTTTGAATTACACAAACTGACATTGAAATTTAATGTAGAATCCGAAAAGTTAATAATATACAGGGTGTTACATTTAAAATAACAAAGTTGTCGTTCACTTTCGGTATAACCGAGGGTATAACCGTAAATGATATGTAATGTCAAAATATTTTCCATAAAAGTCGCCATAACTTGTTTTCGATCCATGCCAATTTTGGTGGAAATCGTGTTAGTTACAGAATTGATAATAGGTTGCGATTCAACTATTTCCGGTTAAATATCAAAATGGTTACCAGGCCGAGCATTAATAATATTTTTGGTTGATCAAGTTTCGTTAAGGTAGACGACAGACCGATTATATCTACGAAATTCTTGATCTTTCTGAGATATTCTCTTTTCCAAGACAACATTTCATTACATCAATTAGGTAATTAAGATTTATAGGTACCATGCTCTTCATAGCCAAAATTTAATTTTTGCATTGTAATCCATTTGCTTCAACATATATTTCGTATATCCGCATTTTAGAACTTTATATACAAAGTTGGAATTTCCTCGCTCGTTTCCTCGGGAATTTCTTTTCTGAAATAAAAAACTTAGGTGCTATTTTTTTATGAGGACATTAACAATGAAACAGATTTGTATTTGTCGAGGTATTTGTTAATCTTTAAGATAAAAATTATTAATTTCCATATTTCAAAAAATGATTTGCACGTACCCCCATGATCCAACTCCAATAAATGATAATGTGAAAGTTCAATTGGTACCCTCGTTGGTACCAGCTTTTGAAAAAAAAAGTACCTAGGTATACCAATAGTTTTTTTAACGGAATACAAAAGGGCCGAAAATATATCATCCCGAATGAAAAGCTGAATTTTTTATTTTGATAAAGGGTTGTTTGGAAACATTTTTTAGTAAGAATGACCTTTGTCATATTCACTTTTCTTGTTTTCTTTTCCTTTTATTTAATTTCAAATTGTATCTCATACTTCCAAGCATAATTTCGATAAGAGTCGGTTAACTTTCGGTATTAAATGGTTTCCCCGGTTTCCCTTTTAACAAATTGAATTTTCATAAAAATTTTGTCACTTAATTTCATTTGAACTAAAGGTGAAAAACTTCTTAAAATCCTAAGACTTACATTTTTATTCAAAGTTAGGTGGTTTATCAAATGAGAATGCTGAATCCGAGGTTGAATCTTTTACATATTATATTTTATCTACGACCACCTTTAAAATTAGGCATTTACGAACCAAAAAGAATGTGAGAAATCATATAGCGTTTTCCATTGGCATGCACTTAGTTGGCACCAAGTTCGA
>CAJUYI010008186.1:0-11230 GCA_910591695.1 Galerucella pusilla
CGATGTACAAAATTAGGCCACTCCGTCATATCTTTTAAGAAAGAATTGGGAAAAGTAGAATTCGATAGATGGCGCTCTGAAATGTCAATGTCATCTTAGCAACGAGTAAAACAAATCAGCTGCCGTATAAGCCCTTTGATATTTAAATGGTTTTATTTTGCTGTTTTAGTTATTTTCAGTATGTGTTCTGTGAAACTTTCGCTTTTCCTTTATTGTGCTTTAGTATTTAGTGTTGTTAAACTAAATTTTGACTCCTAATATTTTTATTTTTGGAGTAATAGGTATGGTTGATATTTGTGAAATGTACAACAAGCGTTCAATTAACTGTTTAGTTTTAGGTCTGATTTCGTGTTTTTATTTAATTTTTGATATAATCATATCTACAAAAGTTGCAGGGAAGTGTGTTGAGTAGTATTTTGAATCTTAAAACCGACTTATTTTCTCTTTGATCTGCAATGAAAACAAAAAATAGAATAACCTAACCTCTTCCATAATATCTCTGATTATACAGGGTGCGGCAGATGAACGGTCAATTAGAGATATCTCGAGAACTAAAGGTATCTGAAATATGAAAATTGGCATAAAGGGGTTTTGAATAATGAGCTATTCAATGAAAATATTGCCATCACCATTCTACTTCCGGTTATACCGGAAGTCGCACATAACTTCGTAATTTTTAATGGAAGACCCTGTATATTTTTAAATTTTAAGAATATTTACGTTATTCTGAACATTTTTTGTTAATACTTCCCTATACCTATTTTTAACCGTTTTTGAGTTGTAATGTTTTTTATATGAAAATGACACTTTTTTACCATGTACATAAAATTCAATATCCTATAATGTAATTTGAATAAAAGTTTAAATTTCTTAGGAACTATTTACCACATACCGCTTTATTGTTTACACTGTGAAGTTACCTTTTCTATTATACAGGGTGCTGTCAAAATTGGAATAAAAACGGAATCCACAATCTTCGCGTAATTCCTTTTTTTCAAATGGGACACCCTGTATGTGATTATTAATTTTAGAAGAATATGTTGTCCACTATCGATATGTATTACTATTCCCTATACCTATCTCCTGCAGTTTTCAAATAAATCAGCTTTATACATTTTTGTCACAAAAATTAATTTTATTATAGGCTATGTGGTATTAATTTATTGAGTTAAACACTCGGTTAAACATTGAACAATAATTATACAGATACTATCAAAAATAATAAGGTACTAGCTTGTTAATTCAACAAATGTTCAAAGTGCTGCTCATCAACTTCCAAACATTTATAGACTCTCTTAAGGATGAATTTGGATGATGTCTATTTGTAAATCCTCATTATCGACATGGGTCTTGAGCTTATTTCTTTTATTTTTAAACTGACCAAACTGGGAACAGTTGTGTAGCAAACGTTTTACTGTTTTATGATTTGGTCGAGGCTTTTCAGGATATCTCTCAGCAAACACATGGCAAGTTCTGGATATCATTCTGTTATACTCACCGTGAATCATAATTAAATTTAAAAAATCATCATTTGTATATCCTAAATGTGCCATTATTATTTTGTTAAGAAAATTGAAGGCAAACTATTATTATACCTTTCAAACAACGGCATACAACAAGGTGACTATTAAACATTAACAATAACTGTCATTTGTCAGAATATTCCATAGGCGACTTGATAAATAAATTTTTTGTGACAAAAATGTATAAAGCTGATTTATTTGAAAACTGCTGGAGATAGGTATAGGGAATAGTAATACATATCGATAGTGGACAACGTATTCTTCTATAATTAATAATCACATACAGGGTGTCCCATTTGAAAAAAAGGAATTACGCGATGATTGTGGATTCCGTTTTTATTCCAAATTTGACAGCACCCTGTATAATAAAAAAGGTAACTTCATAGTGTAAACGATGAAGCGGTATGTGGTAAATAGTTCCTAATGAATTTAAACTTTTATTCAAATTACATTAGAGGATATTGAATTTTATGTACATGGTAAAATAGTGTCATTTTCATTTAAAAAACATTACAACTCAAAAACGGTTCAAGATAGGTATAGGGAAATATCAATAAAAAAAGTTCAGAGTAACGTAAATATTCCTAAAATTTAAAAATATACAGGGTCTTCCATTAAAAATTACAAAGTTATGTGCGACTTCCGGTATAACCGGAAGTAGAATTGTTACGGCAATATTTTCATTGAATAGCTCATTATTCAAAACCCCTTCATGCCAACTTCCATGATTCAGATACCTTTAGTTCTCTAGATATTTCTAATTGACCGTTTATCTGCCGCACCCTGTATAGGAATTTTACCTCAGAAATGATGACAGTTGAGTTAAATAGGAAAACACAGTCTTAAAATTGTCACTGACAGAAAATTAAACAAATAAAATACGAATTTAGGGTGATTACGTTGACTTGCATATAATACAAAAACGATGCAAAACGAATTTTTTCACTCGTTGCGACAGTTACAATTTTTTCCGCCAGAGGTCTCATTGAATTCTACTCCGCCCAATAACAGAAGTTAATCAACACTTCTAAAACAATTTCGATACAAATAAGTTATGGACCAATCGAAGGTTGTGGCTCTGAATCGGATTACCGTCATTTGAGCTCAACTCACGTCTGTTCCTTCTTGCACTTGAAAGCTAAACACTTGCACTACTAATGGGAAGATTCTTTATGTTCTTATTCCTTCCACGATTTCTAGGTTCCATTCAGTTTGCAATGGAACTCTATTTCAGTGAGAAAGGAAAAGGAAAAACCCGAAACATGCATTATGGAAAGACATTCGCGTAAAGGGACAGAGTGTTTGTTTAAAGCCTGTGTGATGCATTGAATTAGGTGCTCCGAGGAAGGTTTCCATCTTTTTCTGAGATTAATTTGTTTGAACTGTTTCGGTAAGAGGTTATGTGCTTGTAGTGACAATATTGTTCACAAAGAGCATGAAGTATATTTTGGCAGTGGCAATGTTGTTCTAATATCTTGAAGTTTAATTGAAAAATATATTCATACAGGACGATTTGTCAAAGAATTATGAAGGAATTATGAAATTTATCTTGAATAAAAGAAGAAAAACAGTGAAAATCTATTAGAAAATTGTACGTTTAAACTTATGAATGGAAATAGGAAAAATTCCCAGTGAACTAAATTTTTGTATACACCTTTATTACGGTGTTGTGATGACATCGATATCGTGCCGGCTAAAAAAGTTATGAAGGTCAAAAGGTCACGAAAATAAGTTTCTCGCAAATATCTCGCGACCTATATTGCTCGAAGGTCAATGGCAGTCATTATAAAAATTATTCCTAAAAAATTAGCCACAAAATAGTTGTTTATGTATTAAGAGCGAAAAGTGAGGAATTATTGTTCGAAAGCGAGGGTTAACGCGCGACGCGAAGCGGTTAATTGCTTGAGAACAATAATTCCTCTTTTAGCTCGCAATTATACATAAAACATTTTTTCTACTATCACTTGAATATATATCATAACTAATCAAATTGATAAATTCATACTTCTTACTCAAGTACCTGTAAAATACTCTTTACAATTTTAAACGTATAATTATTATTGTCAATACTGTCAATGTACTTCTTCTTATTCCGCAATTAGAAAGGCCTTAGATAGCAAGGCCATCCGGCCAGTATATGCAAAATATTCAGAACGTGGCACAACAATTAAGCACAAAAACACGAAAAAAATTGATACGCTAACATCGCAATTACACTAATTAATTATTTAGAACATTAAAAACTTAACAAAACAGCGATTTATTAGATTGTGAAAGATTTGCGGAAGACAAAAACACTCCCTGGCCAGGTTGCTCTATGATGTCACTGTCACTGTCAATACAATTATGTTTGTAGTATCGGTTGTTATGGGCAACGAGTGTTTTGCAATTTTTCACGCTCGGCGAGCGTCAAGAAACGTCAACTTTTCGTTGTAAATGGCAAGCGAAAAAGCCTACTTTTCAATGTGATTGTAGAAAAAATGTTTTTTTGTATTTATCTGTGAAATCGACTTTTTCGGAGTAGAGCGCTGAGAAAGCAACTATATTATGACGATGCACTCGTTTCTTCACCAACTATGAGGTGGGATGCTTGTCGCGTTTTTTCACATGGTTTCCCCCGTAGGAATAATATATGATATCCAATAAAAGGTTTTCTTATTCAAGAATAAATAATTTTTATCGCCAACCGTCAGTAAGGACATCAATTATCAGATTGATTTCCGGAAGTAAACAGACAGTTTACCTTCCTTCACTTTATCTGCCGCATTTGCGGTAGGTAAAGTGACATATGCGGCAGGTACAGTGACATACGCGGCAGGTAAAGTATTTTGACTTTGACATCACTCGAAAATCATCATCTGTCAGTGTCACGCTTCTTCCTATTACGGCTCCATAATAGTTTTCTTGCGATTTATTTATAACAAATTATTGTTGGAACTCCTTTGACTTCAAGAATTAACTTTTATAATGCTTCAGGGTGTACCTTCAATTTAAATATAACAAATAATAAGTAGATTTGTTCTATATGTGCTGTTTACTTTGTCATAATAAAATACAATGAAATATACCTCAGTTTTTTACATTCTGAATTCTGAGCAGTTGGCGATAAAATTTTGTATGCACCACTTCAGTAAAGTGTCTTTATCGGACTCGCCTGTTATTCGCCTCGCTTCGCTCGTCTCATAATTTCAGACTCGTCCGATAAAGAATCACTTTACTGCCTTGGTACATAAATAACTATTTGTTGGAATTCTGAAAAACACAAATCAAATAAACTTTCGTATATAATTTTTTATTCATTTTCGATATTTTCAGCTTCTCGATATGTAATAGTTGCTGACAAAACGTAGAGTGAGCTCATTTTTAAATTGACATCCACATCTCCATCATTTTCATCATTTGTTGACAATTTTTTTTGCATCCACATTTGCCACAACAACCTTTCGTACAATTGCAAAAGATGGTGTTCAGTAGATCATCGGGTACTGGTGGTAATAAAGTCGTTATTGGTATTTTTTTTTTTTAACTCAGACAGCTAGCAACACTAGCACTAGCACACAGAAACGATTGATTTTACAAAAGAATGCAGGAGACATTTTTTGTAGATAAATTAACTCCAATGTTAAAATGTCATATAACTGGAAATGTTATTGTTATATCTAGTAAGCGGACGTCACTTTTACACACTGACAATGAGTCGCAAGTTTGGTTACTTATAATTTCAATATTCTGTCGTTAATTTATCTTGCCAAAAAACACTCGAGCTTTTCTTTCATCAGATGAATTTCTCTTTAACTCAAAGTTTTGCCAATCACTTAATTTGCTCGAAAAACTGACACTAGATAAAATCGCTCCACCTTCGGTTTCGCGATTTAATCATATCAGTTTTTCACGTAAAATTAGTGATTGGCAAAACTGTTTCGTTGCATAGAAAAATTTATCCGATAATAAAAAACCCTTGTGTTTTTACTGTTGATTATTTTTTTCACTTGTCAAAATCTGACATTTTGGTGGTTTTAACCAATAGCAATACATTATTCTAGCCAATCATTCGGTATTATACTGATAAAACTGCTTCTCCATCGATAATACCTTGTTTACATTGAAACGTCAAAATTAAACTTCGAATTTGTCATTATTGACAACTAAAAGTGCTTCGAAGTTTATTGAAAAGTGAACATAAACCGATTCAGTGCCATCACCCAAGAGAATATTGATCATTAAATACAAAATTTCAAATTGTTGGAAAATTTTCCCAAATACAACTCGCTCTTCAAATTTTATTAAATAATTTTTTCTTTTCCACGAAAACTTGTTTATTTGAGGCAAAAACATTCAAACAAACCGAATTTAGATAAAATCCCTCGTCCTAACGGACTTTATCAATCGGTTTGTTTTCATATTTTTGCCAAATAAACAAGTTTTCGTGGAAAAGAGAAAATTATCGATAAAATTTGAAGCACTCGTGGTATTACCTTTGATAATTTCACTAGGAATAATTTTTATACTGACTTTTATTGACCTCCGAGCAATAGGTCGCGAGATATTTGCGAGAAACTTATTTTCATGACCTTTTGACCTTCATAACTTTATTAGCCGGCCTATCGATGTCAATTTTTCACATCTAGATAACAACACCGCAATGAAGGTGTATACAAAAATCCAGCTCACTAGGACTCTTTCCGCAGATTGGAGTTTAAAATTCCTTAAATAACTGGACTAAAGAATAATAGTAGCCCTCAAGGAGACTGGAAATGGGAAGGACCCAGCGACATAAAAACGCACAAAAATGCTGTAGAAAATTATTACTGTACGATTTACAAAAACTGTAACACCCAAAAAACCAGCTTTAAAAAAGAAAGTTAATACCAACATAACATCATGAAACAAATCAAAATTAATTAAAATCCTGTGAGTCGTTTTATATTTTTTAAGACCCACTCTGTATATTTAAGTCCTAAATCAAAATGTAATGTAGCCGACTCTGTATAAAATTAAAATTATTTATCGATCGACTACGTATATTAGGTATAACAATTCTTCTCGAATAGAATACACTGCACACCGAACCAGTGTTTTTTTTAACTCTGTAAAAACTGTCTTACCAATTGATAACAAAAAGCGAAGAATAACATTCACTGTATTTAGTGTGGTGAATCAGAGTGTATGTGAATATTTGATTTATAAGGTTTATAAGGTAATTTTGGATTATTTCATTTGAATATATGTATGTTGTATTTGTTATGAAAACTTTTAATTTGTTGGATAATTTCAACTGAAAATTTGTTTTATGTTTACGCTAGTGTATAGTTTCAAAATGGATTTCTTAAATATCGAAGATGAATCTTTTCTCAAATAAAATTGCAAAATTAACAATTGTACGACAGAAATATATCGTTATATTCATTATATTATTCGGCAGGTTTCATAAATTACATTTACATCGTCATGAGTGAACCTTGTATATTTCTTATACCGGTTTGGTAAATATGTAAATACAGAGTTCGGGACCGGACAAATATCGCAGAAAATATAAATTTTTCGGAAAATCTTTTTGTACCGCAAATTTTACTCCAACTTGAACTATATTTGAATATTTGAAAATATTTTGAAACATACAGGGTGTTCCAATAAAGTGTGGCTATATTTTATTGCATTTTCTGATTGCCCCTAAAAAATATAATACTCCTTCATAATGGTTCCCCATACCTATATACAGAGGGTTCCGAGTTATGCTGACTTTTTTTAAAATGTGAACATTTCGAAAAAAATTAATAACTCAATGATATAACAAATTTTAGCAAATTTTCTCTTACATCTTATTAGTTGGACATTCGTTGAATGTATTCCACGATTGAGTACTAAATATCTCTTTACAGGGTGTTCAAAATTTTCAGTTTCATTATTACATCATTCAATGTGCAGTATCAGGCTTATTTTAAATGGAACACCCTGTATTTTAATACTTCAACATAATCAAAAAAATGTGGTCTTTCGAATGGTATGAGCTGTACCTAGGTATTATACTTTTCGTGCAATTTACAATTTCATTAAATTGTATGCTAAATCGATTTTAAAACATCTGCAATTCTCTCTCAAATTTCAAACTAATGATATTGGCATAATTGTTGTAAGGAACTAAATAGATTACGTTTTGAGCCTCCATAGAATATAGGGTTTTGCTATCCTATACCAAGTGGTTAAAAAAATATAGCCAGTCTCACAGAAAAATCAGTATCTACTTAGAAATTTTATGAATAAACAAAAACCAAAGAGTTTATTACTTTTAGTTGTTAGTTCCGTTTTTATTCATGTTGTACCTATTTTAGTGTTCTAAATGATAATAATTAAACCAATCTTCAACATAACACTCGTATTGTGTGAAATTTTTTTGTTTTTTGTTATTTCATAACATGTCTTCCAGTGGATAGTGATTTTTCTGTGAGAGTGGCTATATCTTTTTAACCACTAGGTATAGGATAGCAAAACCCTATATTTTCTGGAGGCTCATAACTTGATCTATTTATTTTCTTACAACTATGCCAAGATCATTAGTTTGAAATTTAGAAAGAATTGCAGATGTTTTAAAACCGATTTAGCGTAAAATTAAAAAAAAATTGTAAATTGTACGAAACGTATAATACCTAGGTATACGACACCCCATACCATTTGAAAGAGGACATTTTTTTGAATATAATGAATTATCAAAATACAGGATGTTCCATTTAAAATAAGCCTGATACTGCACATTGAATGATGTAATAATGAAACTGAAAATTTTGAACACCCTGTAAAGAGATATTTAGTACTGAATCGTGGAATACATTCCACGAATGCTCAACTATTAAGATGTAAGAAAAAATTTGATAGAATTTTTTATATCAATGAGTTTTCAATTTTTTCTCGAAATGTTCACATTTTTAAAAAAGTCAGCATTAATCTGAGCCCTCTGTATATAGGTATAGGGTACCATTATGAAGGAGTATTATATTTTTAGTGGCAATCAGAAAATGCAATAAAATATAGGGTGTTCCATGAGAAAAAATATAACCTTGATACGCCACACTTTATTGGATGTTTCAAATTATTTTCAAATTATAGTCTAAGTTGGAGTAAAATTTGTGATATAAAAAGATTTTTCAAAAAATTCATATTTTCTACGATATTTGTCCGGTCCCGGACTTTTGCTGAACTCTGTATGTATTGGGGTGCTTTTTTGGACTTATTTTTTCATTTGCGCTTTTAAGTCAAAATCTTGGTGGAAAAAAAATCGATGGAAATTTTGACTCTAAGTAAACACGTAAACTTTGATGGTCTATTTTTGAAGTTATTTTTAAAACGACTGGATTTATAGAGTTCCGGCAGTATGGGGATTTTTTTATTGAGAATTTCCTACAACATTTTCATTGAATCCTTAAATCTTTATACTTTTCAAGATATTTTAAATATTGTTTTCTACTGTTCATAATAAAAAAATATTGAATTAATATCGTTTTCTTTTTTTACAGATTTCGCCGGTCTCGTTTCGGTTCATCGAATGCGATTTGCCAAAAGGTAGGAGAATGTTGTGACAAATAACAGAAATAGAAATAATTTTGCAAATAATAATAGTTTAAATTTTAGAAACATTATTCATTTAAACATTGAACTGTGATGGCAATCAATAATAATTATTTCCGGTTTGGTACTGTTTTTGATAATTTTCTTCTATGTATCAATTTTTTATTTGAATATTTTTAAAATTCTGGATATTTATTTTTCTTTTCTGTTATTCAGAAAGTATGCCTTGAACGTTTTTGCTATTCCACTCTCAATAATTCAATAAATATATTAAATACTGGAAACACCCCAGCAAGAGGATATTTTTATGTGGATTTTGTTTGTGTTTCTTCTTTTTCAGGTGAAGTTTTTTTAGTGCTGCAACCATCTGTGAGCAAATCGGTCACTTCGGTTATAATACAAATCTAATATTGTTTTATTCCAATTGAAAACTTATAAAGAATAATGAAAAATATTCACACAAAAAATGTTGTGAATATTAGAAAAAAATTGCTTCAAAAAATTTTCTCTCCAACTTGAAACCTTATTAAATCCAAAAAATCATTTTATTTACTATATCTAGTATAATACAAAATGGAAAATTGATCAATAAATAAATTTTTTCTAAAGCTGATTTTAAATCCAGAGATATTTTGATAGTTTTTCAATACATTTATTTAGTCAGGCATATTTTTATCCATATTATTGTGAAATTATAATTTTTTAAATTTTAATACACTCCCTAGGTAAGACCGATTGCTCTACACTATTCATCAAGGATAATTCAGGAAGAGAAAAACAAAGGATTTTTGGTGCGATGTTCTGGGTGTCAATAGGTTAACCGTTTAACACAATTTAATATTTTCCATTTCAAGCTATAAGTTATTGCAGCAAGAGTAATGAAGTATTTAAAAAAATTTATAAACTTTATAATATAAAAAAGGAAAATTGCATCAGAAATCAATTTATATATTTTGAGACCTCAATTTTTTTTCAAAATTTAAAACATTTATTTAGTCGAGCATATTTTTATATAAGAAAATAAATAAAAAAAATTATTTTCTTAACAATTTGACTATAAATCAGAAATATTTCAGGAAACTCAATTTTTTTCAATTTTAAAACATTTATTCAATTTGGCTCAAAAATTTCGTTAGAGAACTATTTTTTCAAATATTAAGACACCCCCAGAACGCACTCAGTACCTACCTACAACGACATCTTTAAGACAACAATTTATTATATCGGGTGTTTCCAATTTCTTAAATTTTTTATTATCTGGGAAATTTTTTTGTGGTTACACAAATTTTCAAATGTTGTGTGCCTGCATATATAGTATGAGTGATCACAGAAATTTCCTTGGTGACAATAAAGACTTCACTTCAAACTTATTTTCAAATTTTTAAAAACTCACCAGTACAAACTTATTTTTATATTTATAATTTCTCTGAGATTTGTACTTATACAGTACTTTAAAATAAACACCGGTACTGGCTCGAGGTTGCTCTAACGTAGTGGACTTAGAGTCAGTATCATATAGGGAAATTATGTGATGTATGCCTTTGACTAAGAGATAAATGCGGTGGCAAATCGTCGGTCGGTAAATGGAATTGGTCGATTTCGGTTTTAAGTGATGGTTAATGGTAAAAATGGCGCAGTTCAAATGGTATTGGTATGGAGATGGCGCCGTGGATGGTTCCAAATGTAAGTGTTTTAAATATTTTATTGTTTCTGGAGTCGCCACTGTTTACTACTATTTTATGTATAACCAATAATATAAAACTTTAAAGCTGCTCATTGTCAGCAATGATACACTTTTATAAACATTCAATTTGTTGATAAATATACAGTATGGTCTAAATAAAAGGAATACATTTATCATTTCGTAAACCGGCTAAAGACGTATCTTCTCGAGATAGTATGGCAATCTCAAAGCGTATCCGTTCTTTGAGATCATTGGTAGTTTGTGTTTATTTACACTTTTCTTTTCAAGTATTCCAACAAAAAAAGGAAATCAAGAGGGCTTTAGCCAGTCTATTATTGTTATCTCACACCTTCATTGTTGTATCGTGGATAGCCATTTCTATCTTATATAGGGCTGTCCAAAAAAACCGGAATTTTCTTTTTTATTGATATTTTTTTTATTTATAGGTCGATTTTATTGATGT
>CAJUYI010008187.1:0-11230 GCA_910591695.1 Galerucella pusilla
GTTGATAATTTAGTTTTAAGCAAATTCAAAATGTAATAGATCAATTAGTGACTCCTGCACTTGCTTTTAACAATTATATTCATAAGTAATTAAATCCATTGGAATGTCTCAATAATACCTGCTTCTATTATTTCTAATACCTCAATAAAATTTATGTAGGTTGCCGCGGAAATCAATTAGTACAGATAATCGTAAATGTTCCCTCAAATATATTTTGCATTGAAATGTGTTTACGCTATATTAGGAATTACTCATTTAACAAATCATCACACCTACATAAAATTCGTTTTGTTTTCAGAGAGTATGATGTCACCAACAACAAAAGAATCGACAGTACTGGTGAATGGTACTTCCAGTCAAACACCTAGTTTCGTTTTAACGCCGGAGCACACCTCACAAAATTCGGAACCGAACAAAAGTCAATTTTCGTCGCTGTCGGACGTGGAGAATTTAGAGTGGTCGACGGATACCTTGGAAGTCGATCCCGAAAATAGTACAAACGGAAATAATGTGTAAGTTTTGAATATTATTTATTTATTTAGTTATCCCCATATGACAACAGCTCTGGCAGCAGGCGTTTTGTGTTTATACCCCTCTTTTAAACCCATATTCGTTAAAAACACACATTAACAACACAACAGTAAAAAGAACTTATTAATAAATGGTCCGAGACAAACAAAAAACACTCTTTAACAATTTTTTCATTATAATATATTGTCAAATATTCTCAATTTCGATAATTTGAGGTTATTAACTGCTCTAAGCTCCAAAATATTGCTCAGTATGTACTAGTGCATGGCTATCCTTTTCTATTGTATGAACAATAGCATGCGCACTCTTTCATCTGACAGTCGTGCCGCGCTCTATTTAAATCTTGCCTCCTTATCTATCGTACGAGATACTTAGCTCGTACCTTCTTGTCGTTAAACACATGAGTGCAATGTTTAATACTGTCATTTTTCAATATTTTATCATAGTTAGGCAACCCACCCACGATATATCCTAATTCGAATATGTAAATTGTAAATTTCATAACCGTCAAAAATTATTGTTTTCCACTACTAGCTGTGAAGTTGACAATTATTGCTTCTTCTAGCCAATTAAGAAGTTGAATTTCTCTATTAGTGTTTAATAATTTTCTCCATTATTAACCCAGGTCAATAATGGACAAATTCAAATATTTTGAGAATTCAGAGATAGTAGTTCAACAAAAATTTGTGCAACATAATTTTGTATACCCAGGAGATTGTTAAACCATTTTTAAACCTCGCACCTTATTTCGCTCGTGGCAAAGCCACTCGCAAAATAATCTTGGTGCTCGGTCAATAATAATAGTCTTCACTACCTTTGTGTATAATATACTGTTACGAACTCAGTCATTCAGAAGCCGGTCCTGTCGCAAACTATGAATGCGACCTTTCTAGAAAGGTTCTTTCGTAGGTAATATCCAAACTGGTCTGGAAATATACCAGGCCATACAATGGTTTATCGAGAAAGTTCTAGCTAGAGATTCGAGGGAATACTCGAGGGAATATATATACGTGGGTTTTCGAGTGAATCGGGGAGTTGTTCAGTATACAGTGATTCGGTAAACAGTTTCAGTATACATAGTGAGTGAACAGAAGTGAATATACATAGTGTTGAAGATAAATTAGGACAATTCTCGGGACAATTATTATACCGAGTGTAGATAAATTAATAGACATTAAGTAGTATATAAATTAAGTTTATTATAGTGTGTAAGGGTTTATTTAATAAATCAATAGTACTTAGCCATAGTGAGTGTATAATTTTATCCCACGGTAAAAAAACAGTTTAAATAAATAAGAAAAACATTACAATACTATCTTTTGAATTTAATTATACAAATGATATATGATGTATACAAATCTATATAATATTTAATATCCTGTGTGGACAGAAGATTGTACATATTTATGACGTCGACCGACAACACTGTATATAGAAACCGTATAAGTCCAGTTTGAACTCAGTGTCAGCGGAAATAGTGTATGAATTATACATTTTTTCAATTCATCCGTAGTCGTTGTAATTTCAATTTAATATTGTATAATAGTTACCTAATAATGCTGCTCGTAATCGAAATTTAGTGAAACTAGTCTACTTTTTACAGCGAGGTTTGTTTTTATTCATAATATTTATAAAAAATTCCATACCAATACTGTAAAAATTTGTTTCTTTTGGATAGTTTTAAATTGTTGTAGTCTATTTGAAAATTATTAATATCGTTTATGGAGGTCAACTGTCGTTTAAAGAAAATCAGTTATAGTCAAAAGCGCTCTTATCGTGCGGGTTCAAAGGTCACTAACCATATGTATCAAATCAGAAGACACAGAGGTTACCAAAATGTCAGATTACAAATATACCCGGAGAAAATAATGATGGTTGATGCTTCCTGCACACTGGTTGAAGAATTTCCACTATTTCATTCATTCTCAAAATAATCTATCAGATTAAGTACCTTTTTTTTGCTTGAGGATGCAAAATACAGGAAAATTCCTTCTTATTATTCATATTGTCACTTTGAATTGTCAAAGTGACATAACTGACATTTAAATAAAAACTTCGCTGGTGAAAGACTTTTTTCTCCAAATGACATTAAAAGCGACCTTTTAATGACACTTGGCAGGCTTAGAAGTTGTACTCTTAATGCCTAGGCAGAAAAAAGTTCGTTGCTAGGCAACCTTCCAAGTAATAATATAAATCAAACTGGTTATTAAAATTGACAATGACATTAAGAAAACTCAAAATGATGCTGATGATAATACACTGGTTTTATTGCTTTAAAACTACAAGCTACAACACGAAATTTTTATTTATTAGATATATTTATGGTGAATTGTGAACAATTATTTGGTATTTTCCTATGAGCGGAAAAAATTAAAAAAGAGTCGGAGCAGGTACTTTGTGGTACTATTATGCCAGAAATCAATATTTCACACAAATAAATTAAACCAGTGATTTTTTATTAACTTAACAAAAATGGTAATTTTCAAATATTTACTCAGCGCGGGAAAATATGTGAGTTTATTGTGACGTAAGAGGTCTCGCTGCTTGCTTGTTTCTTATAGGCCAGCTCAGGTGGGCGGCCGCAGGTCGAGCTGATGGTTCCGATTCGGCTGGTCAGTGATCTTGTCGCTCGGGATGCGGTAGGCGGAGCGACAAGATCACTGACGTCATTAAAAATCAGCGCGTTTTGGCGCGCTATTTAAATATAAAATTTTTAAAGTTGGTTTTGGCAACTTTCCCGCTTAGTAAAAAATTTGAAAAAAAATTGGAGTACTTAACTAAGGCCAGACAATCTTCTAATGGTGTTTAAAAAAAATTGTCAAATACCCTATTGAACTCTGTCCACTTCCCTCCTTTCCAGTAAAATTAACAACTTTAGTATCCAACTTGATACTCCGGAAACGCCAGAAAATATTTTATTGCCGATGTTCGACTTATTGGCTAGCGAGTCGTCAATATAGCCCTCCGCGATAGCGGAAGACTTCCATTCTCCATGTTGCTTCAACATTGTTATGTCCCCACCAGAATGCACCAGCAACGTGGCCGAAGTTCTGCGAAAGCAGTGCCCGGTATACTCTTTCGCATGGGATAGTCCCAGAAAAGTAACAATTTCTTCTGGCATTTTACCGAATTTGTGAATGCCAATGAATTGATGATGTGCTTTACCGTTCGCATACTTATAGAAGACACGCCGATTATTTAAATTCGAGAGTCTGGAGGCTGCATATTTTTTGTAAACGCTTAAATATTCCGTTACTACAAAAGATCTTGATCTTTTGGTCTTAGTATTTGGTAGCATAATTAGCAATTTGTCGCCCATATCATTTATATCATCTGTTTTCATTTGCAAAAGCTCATCACATCTACAAGCCCCAGCGACTGCAACAATAAGTACAACCTAAAATATAAATTGAAAATTAGTTCTTTAATCCATAATAGATCATTTTCAATATATTCATAACTTCGTACACAAATACAGTTCATCTGGGGCATCTGATAAAAATTTCTCGATTTCTTCTCTTTGAAAAACTCGGGATTTTTTTGCATGGAAACCGTCTGACTGGCGTTTCAAAAAAGCCCTTAACTTCAAGTATTTTGCCAAATCAATGTTATTTTTTATGTTCAGGGTAGCTTTCAACATCGAATAGGTATACCATAACGTTGAAGGCTTCATTTTCTTTGAAAGATCGGAAAAATAGACAATCAGCACATTTTCAGAGAAAGATCCTATATTTTTCTTCTGTTTATATTCCATGAATCTGCTGTATGTGAGTTCATATACAGTTCTTGATTTTTCCGGTAAAAGGTTAAATTCCACATCTCGCGCCTGGGGTTTACCTTTTATGTCTGGGTTTTATTCTAAGGATTTAGTTGTAGAATTTATATCAATAACTTATTTAAATATATATATATATTTATTTTATTTTTTATATTTCTATTGGTTTAACAGTTTCTTATAGATTTCGTTTAACTTATTATTGCGCCTGGTCTCTTATCTCAGGTTGTGTTAATTGCTTCAATTCATCCTCACTTTGCAGTAAATCCATTTCTAACATGACAACTTTTCAAAATTGACAATGACAAAGTAAACAGTAAACAAACATAATTCAACAAACGTCATCAGCGGTAAACATAGTAATGCAGAGCCCAGTTACCTGTGGTAAAATAATTTAGTTATTTGGGCTGCGTTCGAGAAGCTGGTTGTTTGTATGAAAATTGTTTTAAGGAGTGGGGGTAAAAACTCGCTCTAGGTTTTCGAACGGTGATGGAGTGTTTTGTTTCAAGGTTATGTTTGTTCGGTTGTTGACAACTTGTCAGATCAATTCATCCATTCAAATATTTGCCTGAATAAGTGAATAAGTTTCAGGGAAACTAGAATAGTCACTTATAAAGGAACATAGGAGCGAGTTGCTTATCAAGTTTGTCCAAAATTAACCAATTGCCATATCCTGCTCATTTTCTACCAGAATATGTCTACCTTTTTCCAATGTAACGATCCATACTTTTCCTTTTTTATAATTTATTTAATAATCTATAATTAATAATTGACATCTAAAAGTTCATATCGGCAGAATAAATTCAAATGCTTAAGCTGTCATATGTGACATTTTTGTCAGCTTAAATTTTACCCTAGTCGGGACTAGAGTTTTTGGTGCGCGCACCAGTATGTGACAACCATCTTTTCGAATGCTACAGCACCGTACCATTTTTGTATACACTCCGACTTTTCGAACGGCCACTGTGTGATTTTTATACGACCCACCAAGTTTTCGAACGCACCCCAGGATATTGATAATGAAACGCAATTTAAATATGAAAAAGTCGATTTTACGTGTAGTTGGAACAAATTTGAAGAAAAAATTATATGTTTCACACGGCAGAAAAGCAGATTTAATGCCTTGGCTGGTTTCATATGAAACACCAGCCGCGGCATTAAATCTTGCGCTTTTATGCCTAGTAAAACAAATAACTATTTAGAATCGCTGAAAACTAAATAGGTACCTACATATCCTTTTTTTCTCCCGTCGAAATTGCATTAAGGTCTGTTCTCACAAGCATCACAGACAGTCTTTGACAATCCGGATTCGGCGCAAAGACCCTAAAACGTTCTCCCGAGAACACTTTAGGGTCTTTGCGCCGAATCCGGATTGTCAAAGACTGTCTGTGATGCTTGTGAGAACAGACCTTTTGTCTGTCTTATTCAACTTACGGATTTTATTTGGAAGTTATGATTGAACGCGATAAAAGAAAACAAAAACGGTGAGTATGTCTTTGTTGAATCGTATGAGCCGCATGATAAGACTGCATTTGACTATAGAAATTTTAATCATGAATCAATCAATGATTTTACACATAAAAGCATTATTGTCATTTTAAAAAAATTTGATTTTTTCTCCACAAAATTTATACCATTCAATAAGTCATTCTTTTTTTTTATTCCTCACTCGGAGATTTTGCCCTCAAAAAATTGTTGAGAACTGTTCTTGATGATTTAACCGTCCAACGCGATCGTTAGTAAAAGTGGAAGTGATGTATGTGTATGTGAAAGTAATTTTACTGTAAATAATATTATTCTTCGAATCGTGTAGACTCGAGAAAAAGTTTTAAAATTCAAACAATGCAACAACTTAACACGCAACTTATGAAGTTTTACTTGATATATTTTTAAAATATTTTACAGCCGACTAATACCGATTAAACATTTAAAACAAAAACAAAGAATGAATCAGATTTAAAAGAAATTTGGCGTATGTTAATATGACAAATAAAAACTTTTCATGAAACAAACATTTTAATACCGCTTGTGACCGATAAATGGGATTGCGCAAACTTATATTATTATTATTATTATAAATTGAAAATGTTATTGTACACCCATGATAAAGAACTTTTCACAAATAAATGGATTTCTCATAAAAAATAATCCCACGCCTCTGATGAAGACAATTAAATGCTACGCTACGCCTATGATACTGATATATTTACAAAAAAAATCAAACCTCTTTGAAAACTTAATGGTGCGCCCGCGGTGGTAGATGAAATTTTTTACAAAAAGTCAACTAACTTTTTTAAAAAATTATAACTTAAGCTCATGATAGAAGGAACTTCCTAGAAACAAATTAAGGCATTAAATACTAATAAAGCAATACAAAAAAACTTAAGCAAGGCTCAATAGCCCAGTCATTATAAATATTTGGAAATGCAAATGGACCGAGAAAGCTAAATATACACCCCACAAAAAATATCGCATCACTTATTATTTTTTAAATGTGTTGTCTGTTTCTCGAATTTTATTATTATTACGAATTAAAACACCAATAGATACGCCTTTTGCAACATTTATTTTATATCAGTTTAATCTACAGAGGACAAAAATTTTGATTTACCAAAACATAGAAAACATCTATACAAACAAATGAACGGTGCTTGAACTAAAACCAGCCAATGAATTTCTAATAGCGTGTGTTGCTGCCCCTAGCTATAATTACAGCTTCCATTCGTCTTGGAAAGCTTCCAAACAGGTTCTGTATATGTATCCTTGCGGCATGTTTTCCCAAAAGTTAAAAAGAACATTTTGAAGATCATCTAGTGTTCTTATTGGTGCCTGATGTTGCTGAATTCGCCATCCTAGATGATCCCAGACATGCTCTATTTGGTTAAGGTCCGGGCTATGTTCAGGCCAATTCAGGGTGGGTGCATTAGCACAAAGTTGTCACCGATATGAGGCATATAGGGCACTACATGGGGTTCTAGGATATTGGTTATGTACCTGTCAGCATTTAGTCGTCCATCATTCACTGGTACTAACTCCGTGCAACCCTTGAAAGAAATTCCTCCCCAAACCATGATAGAGCCACCACCAAAGCTTCCAGTTTGACAAAAATTAACCTGATCGTGCCGTTCACCACGTCGCCTATATACTGGTACACTCCTATCTGATGAATACAGACAAAATCTTGATTCATCCGTGAATAAAATATTGGACAAATCTTGAATATTCCAATTTGCGTGTTCTCGAGCATATTCCAATCTTGCTACTCGATGTTCTCTGGTAAGACGTGGACCTCTAGCTCGCACTCTGGCTCGTATCAGTCACTTAGCTATAGCTTTTACATGGGGAGGGTTTTGGTTTTTTTCATCTGATAGGTTTAGAAGGGGAAAGCTTCTGCCTAAGGCAAAAAAATCGAGTGCCACGACCTAAAGCAATTTTTCAAGTTCAAAAAATAATGTATTACATATATATTTTTTAAAGGAGCTGTCCCTTCGCCGGCACCACCTCAGCCTCTTGGGATTATTGTGGATTCTCCTAACATTCTGACTCCATCCTATTCAGCCAAACCGTTCCCTGTATTAGCTCATACAGGTTCTTTACTGGTTGGTTGTAGAAGTATTTTGGAGTCATTTGGGGTCTTCCGTTTAGTTTTTGCCTCCTGTGGTCCAGCGTCTCACAGTTGCATAATATGTGCAGAGCTGTTTAAGTGTCCTTTTTGCATCTCCTGTATGTGAGGTCTCCGTTATACAGCCCTATTTTGTTCAATTGCTCCTTTGTGGGAAAGTGTCCCGTAAGAAGCCCCGTTATGGTGCGTAGTTTGTTCCTGCTCATTGAGAGTAGTTCTTTTGCTACTTTTTCTGATGGTTCTTTCATAAATTTCTTCCCATGTGTTTGCCTGGGCGTATTCTTCCAGAGTTTTATGGATTGTTCTTTTACCCACCCTTTTAACCATGACCTAGTGGAGCATCTGGGGATGCCCACAGATGGTTCGGGTCCGTTCATCAGTGTTGACGATCCTGCTCTTGCGAGTTCGTTAGCTTTTTTATTGCCAGCGATTCCTTTGTGACCTGGGACCCACTCCTGTGTTACACTGTTCCGAGTCGCCAGTCTTCTAAGTTCTTCGCGGCATTCCCATACCATCCGAGATGTTACCTGTATATTAATTTGGGAGCACCTATTTTAAAAAGTGATAGATGATTGAAAATTGAAGCTTTTATTAAAACAGAAAATCAATCTCACAAAAGTAAATTTTACCTCTTCAGCTAAATTATTCACAATTGTTGAGGAATCTATTTCTATTGCCACATCCCGATGAATACTCATATTGCGGCAGTATGCTAATAAAAAATTATTGTACCTTTATTGTATTTTCTATGGAGAGGGTTTGAACCCCCAAACCCCCCCTTTTATACGTCCCTGGCTCGTATACCTGCTTCTCTCAGCCTATTTCGAATTGTTTGTAGGCTTATTCGGACATTACGAGCAGCCAACAGATATGTTTGCAGTGGTGGTATGCCTAATTCTTAACGCCGTTAACCTCAAATAACGATCATCTACTACCGAAGTTACCCTTCCGCGGCCTTGTCCGGTTCTTCTGGTTAGCTGCCCTGTTTCTTGGTAGCGAATAACAACTCTGGATATGGTGCTTTGTTGAACTCCAATTACCCCGGCGACATATCTTTGACTGCGTCCATCTTGTATGAGCGCGATGATTCTAGCGGCTTCTTCACATGTCTTGTTAAACGTTAAGGCACATCCATTATTAACAAAATTAAATTAAATTTTCACTATGCAATAACACAATTTGCTTAGAAAGTTCTCGATCTCAATGCATTCTCCAAGACAGAAATGATTTACTCGAGCATTTTTGCTTCCAAAAAAATTTGTAAGAAATTGTAATCATTTTTTTCCCATGATAAGAAACCAGAAATATCTATTAAGTTGATACATATACAGATGGTTCCAAATAACTAGAATTAAGTATTAAAAATATCCTAAAATACCAGTGATGCAATAATTTTTTCCTACAACCACTATGCAAAACACGCTTTTCTACACAAATTTTTATGCGCAAAGCAGGCCTTTCCTAATTCTTTTGATAGCCGTTGGAAAAGTAATGCGAAAAGTACACGCTATGGCACTTTTCCGCACCGAAATGTCAAACAAAGCTACCTATGACCTGTCAACTTATTTTGACAATTCAACCTATTAGTGTATTTCTTATTTGTGTACAATTTTTAAATTAAAACCAAAAGTACCTAAGTAAACTATTTATTTCATTATCAATTTTAATTAATTAATTAAACAATTTAAGGAATTATGAACCAAGATCAAAATAACTTATTTTTTGAGTTGTCCAATTCGGACATTGAAAATACTCTTCCATATATTATTGAAAAGGCTAGAACTGCAACCGAAAATTTTTTACCTGAGGTTTTAATACAAATTTGTTCAAATTTTACAATTAATTATACATTCAACTGATTTTTCTATTTATTTTCATATTGTAAGTTGTTTCTATTAAAAGTTTAAATTAAATAACTATATAAATGACTGTATTTCTTTCATTAATAAATGTGGTTGTAGAAAAAATATTGTGTGCAACTTGTACGCAAATCACTTTTCCCACTCGCTAGATTTGCGGCACTCGCCTTGCGGCTCGAGCCACAAACTTTTGCGCTCGTGGGAAAAGTGACGCTTTGCGCACTTGTTGTACAAACTACTATTGTGGGGTGTTTATTTGATATGACCTGTTGGAAAAGCTGAAGTTCAAATTGTCGCGGAAGCTCCACATAGGAAAGCTTGGTCGACAATTTGAACTTAAGCCTTTCCAGCACTTCCTGCCATAATGACTAGAGTACAATGAAACATATTTAAAACTATTATTATAAACCCTGTGTCCACTTAAGTTCGCACCATTTGGGAAGCTTTTTTATTATCAATTTTAGGAAAAAAACTTATTCTTCATAAAAAGTTCTGCGTGTTCTAATATCTAAAATACAATTATCAGACATCAATTTTTTTCAGTATTATACGAGGTTTCTTAAAAAATATGAACTTTACTCAAGAGTAAAGTACCTTTAAATTTGACAATATCGAAAAATAGTATTAAAAAAACTTGATCAGAACTGAAAACTTCGTTCAAATATGCAATTGCAACCATTTACATTGGGAGATTGGGTTTTGTGCTTGTTTAATATTGTTTCTATTTTCTTAATAATGCTACCATATTTGCGTACAATTCTAACGCGTTCTTACAATTATTGTCAAACATTTGTAGCTATCAAACATTCATTAGTTTGTCAGAGCTATATTACACGTAACTACAGTAAAATTTGCATTGTTATTGTATCTAGAAATACATTTCAAAAAATAATACATTTTTTCCATATAAATAGATAAAATCGTATATTTGAACGTAGTTTTCAATTCTGATCAACTTTTATCTATAAAATTTTTCGATATTGTCAAATTTAAAGGTACTTTACTCTTGAGTGAAATTCATATTTTTTGACAAACCTCGTATAATACTTACTGAAAAAAATTGATATCTGATGATTTACTACTACTACTACTAAATGTGCAGGCGAGCCTTGTCCTGGACAAACTCAAGCCAAGGTTCCGGCACTGGGGCCACTGGCGGGCCCATTGTGCCATTCCTGCTACCTAGACATCCATGAAGCCGAGCCCTTCAATAAAGGCCACAACCTTTTTCAATGTATGTCTGCTTGTGTCTCCAGGGGCCATAACAGGGACTCCGAAGATTCGCCTGCGTAATACAGCCCAGTGTGGACACTCTAAGAGAACATGGACTGACGTTTCGTCAGTCATGCTGCAACCCCTACATAGGGAACTTTCCTCTACTCCTAAGTTGTGGAGATGTTTCCTCATACAGCAGTGCCCTGTTAGGAGTCCTGCTATCTTCCT
>CAJUYI010008188.1:0-11230 GCA_910591695.1 Galerucella pusilla
TGTTTACACAATGTGCACTCCATGATCACAATTTTCCATTTTTTTTAGTAAACCTTAGAAGGTACTGCACCCGCCACTGTGCTTACTAAAGAGTAGGAACGAGTGCTGATAACGAAGAAATGCGTAAAAACAATCCGCACAGGCAATATTGTATATTACTACAAAAAGTAGATTATAAACATACATTTGTCCACGAACACCTAATAATAAGTCAATATTTTACCTCCTAACTAAAGGTATATGGTACCCATATATCAACTGTCGTTCATAATACACTGTAGTGTATTATGGTTCATAATTCACGACTAGAGATGGGGGTACAATATGAAATAAACTATTAAATCTGTGTATTTTGTTCAGGAAATTTGTTTCTGACGTATATCGTATCTATAAAATATTGTAATTTTTAGTATTGATACTTTTCATAACGATATTTTCTGATATTAAGTATTTCAAAACAATATATTTATAACGGTACGTTGTATTGATACTTTCTACAGTATCGCCCATCTCTATTTATGTCAAATTATTTGAAGTAGCTGCCACAACATTTTGAAGTTAGTAATATGCCAAATCGCTACTGACTTTTATTTATTAATGAATAAATTAAGTGTCGTGGACAAATTATAGTATTCTACTCGCAATTTATGGCCATAATCCACTTGAGTCACCCATCGTGAATTATATGGCTATCATAAATTGCTCGTTTAAAAATATACTATTATGCACGAAAATTCATATACTCAATACCACTTTTCTGTAATAACGGCCTGCACGTATTGCGGACTAAATAAGATGGAGATGGCTCAAATAAAATAATATTAACTTGTGCACTTTTATTATTGTACTTATAACAGGTGACCATAAACATAAATACATTGACATTCTGTCATTAATAAACGGAAATGAAAAATATGTCCTCTTCTTCTTTCTTTTTGATATTTGGTACCAACTGAGGCAACCAAAGTTACTACAAATACCCCCACTCAAAGATTCAGTCTAACCGGGGCTTTTATTTCGCGGCGTGGGCGGCTGTTAGCAATATTTTTTTCACTTACGCGCACTTTATTATCGGGATTCACCGCACTTTTCTCACAGTCGACATTTATTGTCGGATTGTCAGTAGAAACAATATGATTTTCGTTTTTCTCTAATATTTCATTTTTCTGAAACATGTCATGGCATTACAGTGATTTGAATTTTTACTAACTTGGAACGGCTCATCGATCAATTTGCTGAAATTATTTTGACCATTACAATTATGGTTTTGACTATTATCATTAATCTCAAACGATTCTGTACCAGATTCATTTTGAGGACCTAACAATTTGATTGACGTGCCTGTTCCAAACAAGATTTTCATTGATAATTTTACAAAAATAAATTCTGTCTCCCATTACCTCATCTATTATAGCCTTTACCCATCCTTTCTTATTTGATTGTCTATAATCTCTACAACACACTTCCTCTCCTTCAGCAAATGCATCTTCCCTAGTACCCTTAAAGTATTTCCTTGCATTGTCTTCATTTTGAGATTTATTGTCATTAATAAAGTCAAATCTATTTCTAATTTTGTTTTTGAATACTTAACTAGCTGGGCTTACTCCAGTAGTTGTATGAACCGAATTTCTATAGTGAAATAAAAACCAGTTAATAATAGTTTCAAACGATGCATTTCCATTTGTTTCAGACTTTAACATTTTAAATACATACATTGTTTTTGAAAGTTTTTACTATATTTTCAGCAAACCCATTAGATGCTGGGTGATACGGAGGGGAAGTGATATGTTTAACTCCATTAAAATTTAAGAATTTGCAAAATTAATCAGAACATAATGGACTACCATTATCGGTTACACACGTTTCAGCAAGGCCAAATCTAGCAAAACATTCCCTGAATTTCTCGATTGTACTGGTAGCTGCAGTGCTGTTCATAATGAATATTTCTGGCCATTTTGAAAAATGATCAATAATTAAAAGAATCATTTTTCCTCGTATAGGACCTGCAAAGTCAGCGTGAATTCTTTCATATAAATAGTTAGTTTTAGTACTAGTAAACAAAACAGGTTCATGCCTAAAGACCACACAAATTTCGCAACTTTGCACAACCTTTTCAATATCTGAATCAAGCGATGGCCACCAGAAATATGCCCTAGAAATAGCTTTCATTTTACTTATCCCTTCATGGGTACTGTGGCGCTCACTCAATAATTGATTTCTTAACTTAATTGGTACTACAACCCTATACCCTTATAAAATAATACCATTGTTTATGTGTAGTTCATGTTTTCTAATTAAAAATGGTTTCAACAAATCATTTTCTGTGAAATTTGGAAATCCATTCCTAATAGTTGAATACTAATCCTAATATTTTGTCTTTTCTTGTTTCCGATCTTATTTTTAGTGCATCAATAGGTGCCACATTTTCCAAATAATTTAAATAATCAAAATTTTCCTCTTGGTTGCCTAATTGGCAAAGGCAATCGGCTTAAAGCATCTACTCTATTTTCCGAACCTTTTATATACTTAATAGAATAATCGAAACATGATAGAAAAAGTAACCACCTTTGTAAACGTCCCGACGCCATTTTAGGAAGACCCTTACGTTCCCCAAACAAACTTTGCAATGATTTATGATCGGTTGTTATCTCGAACTTGCGCCCTGCTAGGTACTCGTATAGCCGGCTTACGGCCCAATAAATACTCAACGCCTCTTTACATACCATCGCATAGTTTCTTTCAGTATCACTTAAAATTCGGGAGATAAACATAATTATTGGTCTGTCACTTCGGTCCGGCATAAGATGGCTTAGTACAGCTCCTATACCGTACTCGCTACTGTCACATGCTAGTCTCGATGGCTTATTTGGATCAAAATGGACCAAAACGCGATCAGAAACCATTTCTTTTTCCACTGCTTCAAATGCTTTCTTACATTTTAAAGACCAGACAAATTCCGTATTTTTTTAAGCCATTGGTATAATGGTTGAAGCTTATCTGCTAAATTAGGTATAAACTTTGCATAATAATTCATCAATCCTGTAAAATCCCTAAGCTCGCTTTTATTCTTTGGCTCAGGTACCTTTAATATAGCTTCAATTTTCTCTTCGTTTTTTTCTAAACCCATTGCAGTGATATTATGACCCAAATAACTAATTTTATCCCGACAAAATTTACATTTTTTCATATTAAGTCTAAATCCTGCACTTAACAATCGTTTTAAAACTTCCACTAAATTTACCAAATGCTCCCTTTTATTCCTACCTGTAACAACAACATCGTCCAAATAGTTAACAGTTCCCTTACAACCTTGTAATCTTTTTCTACAATTTGTTGAAAAATTTGGCAAGCAGGTTTTGTACCATAAGGTAAACGTCTCACCCTGTATATCCCAAATGGAGTGCTCCAAGTAAGTAGGTCAGCAGTTTCTGGATCTAGAACCAACTGGTTATAGGCATTGAGAAAATCTAACTTGGTAAATTGCTGACCCCCTTGTAAAGCCTGAAATACTGATTAATCGTGACCTTATAGTTAGCACAGACCCTAATATCTACTTTCGTTAGGCTTTAACACAATTACTAAAGGTGTTCCCCATAGTGAATTTTCCACCTTTTTCTATTACTCCTTCCTGCTCTAACCTACATAACTCCTTAACTACTTTATCTCTGAAAGCAAATGGTATAGGTACAGGTTTTTTAAAAATGGGTACCACTTCCCCCTTTAATTTTAGCTTGATCAATTCATCTTTGTAAGTGCCAAGCTCATTTTTAAAAAGTTCTGAGTATGTATTTAAAATATAAAATAATTGATCAGATTTTTCTACACATTCACCTTCACCAATGTTTATTTAATTTAAAGGAACTTTATTTTCATTTATTTTTAACCCAAATTGAGTGAAAAGATCTCTACCCAACAACAATTTCGTGGCCCCCTCTACTACCAGCAGTTTACAATTCAAAATTTTATTTTCTATTTTAATATCTACCCTGATCTGTCCTTTCGGGATAACTAATGGTCCGTGATACATTTTGATTACTACAGTAGCGGGTTCTAATTTAACATTACTAATTTTTTTTTGTAAACGGTAAAAGGGATACAGGATAGCCCTGCTCCAGTATCTAATTCCATCGTTAATGGCACAGATTCTATTAAAACATTTATCTCTAATGGTGCAACATAGCAAATAGATCCAAAATGAAATATCTCATTATTAAAAAGCTTCACAGCATCCATCTCAGAGTCTGTAATCTCAACGACATGATTATTGGATGTCTTAAATTTACACGCTTTGGCAATATGCCCTTTTTTATTACAATTTTTACACAAATACTTCTTAAATTTACAATTTTTGAAATCATGATTTGGATTATTGCAATAAAAACATAAAACTTATTTATTTAAATTATAACTTCCTTTATTAACTTGGCGCTTACCTTGAACTTCTATTCCTTCTTGCCGATGCTGGCCCTGTTGAATTTTAAATTGTTGAGGTTGACTCTTGTATTGTTGAGTTTTAACTTTTTGTAAAAAGTTTACGGGTTCTGATCCCCTGGCCTTCCTCATGGCTGCTTCTTTTGCTAGTGCAATTTCTAATAAATCTTCACAAAGTCTGTACAATATTGGGCCTTGTTTCATCCCTACTACAAATTTCTCTTTTACTACATACATCAGTTTATCCCCAAAATCACACTCGGTTGCTATATTCTTGACCTTGATGAACCAACTATTAACAGATTCCCCACTTTGTCTCAAAGAATCAAAAACTATTCTTCTTCTAAATATCGAAACTCTGGGTTTAAACTGACTGGCTAGCAATTTAATTATTTCATCAAAACTATTAGCTTTGGGCTTAACTGGTGCACATAAATTTTTCAAAATCTTCACTGAGCAGTGTTAATAAAACGGCCACCTTTCTCTCATCATCTACTAAATCTGCTAACAGTTATTGCTCTAGACGTTCCTCGAACACCTCAAAATCATCTCCTTGTTTGAAGACTGACAAAGATGAAATGTTACCTGTATTCACAATCGTTAACTGTGTGTTAGTGTGCCTGCATTTGTATCGTCAGCTGGACCTCGTGCCTCACTTTCTCCTTGCCTCGGCATGTTTAACCTTAAAACCACTTTTTAATATTTTTCTCTGTAAATACCAATTTTTCTCGTCGCCAAATTAAATGTAATAACTGCCTGCACGTATTGCGGGCTAAATAAGATGGAGTTGGCTCAAATAAAATAATATTAACTTGTGCACTTTTATTATTGTACTTATAACTTATAACAGGTGACCATAAACATAGATACATTGACATTCTGTCATTAATAAACGGAAATGAAAAATATGTCCTCTTCTTCTTTCTTTTTGATATTTGGTACCAACTCAGGCAACCAAAGTTACTACATTTTCTTAATAAAATACCGGAGCAACAATAAATACGTCCGCACACACTGAAAGTCATTAACAGAATACCATTTCCTAAGATTTTAAAAATCGAAATATTAATATTTTAAACAATACTAACGGCACTTTCCATTTTAATTTATAAATTTGACATTGTTAAATATTGTTCGAATAAAAGTATTGACGTTACAAACTACTCCTGTCAGATCAATAATAAAAAAATTGTCATTTAGACATGATTTAAATTAGACCATAGGTTTAGACTTCGTTTCTCCAGTTGTTGATGTTGCCACGGTAACTTTAAAACACGCGCGTTTTTTAAAGTTCGATTTAAACACGCTGGGGCGTGCTTTAAATAGGTAAAATGGTTCACCAATGAAAAAAATGATATTTTGTACGCATATATTGTCAAATATTCAATGAATCCCATTTTTCACATTTATTTCAAACGATAATAAGTATTAAAAGACATATATAGAGAAACCACAGAAAATTGAAGTCATTGAATGATTAATATAAACATTTTAATGATGCAACATGGCTACATCTGTGGAATAAAGCAAAATAAAGAAATAAACTTTGACATTGTTGGCACAGGATAATACGTCTTTTTACGCTTCTAGTATGTTCATTGTTCGGAGGTTTGAAGCCAACAACCGAATTAAAAATCGAGGAGAGATAGCAGTACTATTTTATTGAAATATATAGGCTACTTGCTTTTAAAACTTGTATATGTTCTAGAGCGTTTCAGTTGGTGACATTATGGGTGACATTCATTGGTACGATTTAGAAACGAGTCTTCAAAGAGATCTTGTATTGATCATAATTAGAAGTAGACGTCCTATATTTCTAACAGGCGGACCATTTGGACCAATGACTTATAGCACTGTAGTGACGGTAAATCATACGTCGATTGTACATATACCTAAAATATTCATTTATTCATTTTTCAGATGCTCAAAACATCGTACTCCTACGTAACTCTATTAAACCAAACGATGTAAACTATGTAGATTATTAAACATTGTAAAATGCACGTGCAAAACATAATAAAATGTTATTTCAAACTGATTTTTCAATAATTTTCATCGGCATGGGTTCGTGCCCCACGTTGGGCGCCAATGAAACAGCACTGAACTCTTGGCGTTGCGCGATAATTAAAAAAACTGAGAAATGACATTGTGATTGCAGGTCAGGAGTATGTGGCAGCAGAAAGTATGATAAAACATTTCCATCCTAAATTGAAAGGAGAGAGATTACAAAAAAAAGTAGTGACAACTTCCACTAACTACCTACTCTCTCATAAATCTTGAATATACTCCAAACTATGCCACGAAACACATTCTCTGTTTAATTATTTAATTTTTCGTGAAAATAATTATATTGTTACGAACTCACTAACTCCGAAGCCGGTCCTGTCGCAAACGATGAATGCGACCTTTCTAGAAATGTTCTTTCGCAGGTAATATCCAGACTGTTCTGGAAATGTACCAGGCCATACAATGGTTTATCGCGAATGTTCTAGAGATTTGAAGGAGTATATACATGGATTTTCGAGTGAGTCAGTAGTTGTTCAGTATACAGTGAATCGGGAAACAGTTTCAGTATACAGTGAGTGAACAGAAGTGAATAAGTATAAATAGTGTAGAAGATAAATTAGGACAATTATTATACCTAGTGTAAATAAATTAGTAGACATTAAGTAGTGTGTATATAAATTAAGTTTATCATAGTGTGTAAGTGTTTCTTCAATAAATGGATATTAATTAGCCATAGTGAGTGTATAATTTTATCCCACGTTAAAAACTGTTTGAATAAATAAGAAAAACATTACATTGGTGTCAGGTGTGGGATAATATAAATAAATAATTACGTAAAAATGGCTAAGAGACTATGTGTCCTGAAAGTGACGGAACTAAAAGCAGAATTAGAATATCGCGAGTTAGAAACGTCCGGAAAGAAGAGTGAATTAGTTGAAAGGCTGAAAATAGCACTGGAAAGCGAAGACTTGGATCCAGAAACATTCTTATTCAATGACGAGTCGTCCACCATAATCTCGTCGTCAATATCTACTTTGAAGAATGAGATTTCTACCATGAAAGACGATATTTCTGCTAATATGGATGAGAAGATTTCTACCATGAAAAATGATATTTCTGATATGAAGAACGATATTTCGGCCGATATTTTGTCAATGAAAAAGGACATTGCCGCTGAAGTCGAAAATAAAATTTCCCCTCTGAAATCAAATATTGAGAAAATGGAGAGTGAGATCACAAAAATGGATGAGAAAATCCAGGAGTTAAAGAGGAAATTGGCAGACTCAAGAACTCAAGACATGCCAGCAGATGAAAAGAAGATCGAGCAAATAAAACCCTGCAAGCCAGAAACACTGCCCAAGATAGAAGATATTGGCAGTTTTGCTCGAGTCAAGGCCCCAACGTTCGACGGAAAGATGTCATGGACCAACTATGTTAAACAATTTGAAGCAGCCGCTAGAGCGAATAATTGGTCAGACAAGAAGAAGGCAGTGAACTTGACCATCGCGCTTCGGGGAGATGCCTTGGCTGTGCTTCAGACGATACCTCTTGAAGAAACGGATGACTTTGAGCAGCTGAAGAAGAGGTTGGACATGCGATATGGTCACGAACATCTAGAACACTTGTACCAATCTCAGATGAAGAATCGAAAGCAGAGACGTAATGAAACCCATCAAGAGTATGAAGTGGATATTGCCCGACTAGTCCGATTTGCTTATCCATCAGCACCAGAGAACATGATGAAATGTCTAGGCATCCAAGCCTTTATTGATGGCTTACGTGACCCTGATATGAAGAGGACGCTTCGTTTAGGCCATCCCAAAACATTGGTCGATGCATTGACTGCTGCCCTTGAATATGAAGCAGCCACGAAGGCGTCAGAATATAACAAAGGTAGGACCGTTCAAGGAGATGGTGACGAAGATAAATTTGACCATTTAGTCAACTTGGTGAAAAGCATGGTAGAACGAAAGCCGAGGAAGATTAGATGCTGGAATTGTGGCGAGCTAGGACATGTACGCAGCTCGTGTAAGCGCCCTAGGACTCCAGTAAACCAAGAGCTCCTACGAGCTGGTGTGAGTCGCCGAAAAGCCGACTCCCTGTCTAGACGACCATGCCAATCAGACTATTCCCACTGCAACAAGGTGGAATCTGAGGAAGTTGTAGTTTCAAGAACTACAGTAAGCACTGAAGAATGGTCACCCACCAGGATTAGAGAAGATCAAGATAATGATCCACACCTAAAGATGATCCGGCAATGAAAGCAAGAAAATCGGCGACCTACCTGGCAGGAAGTGTCAAGATTTTCACCAACACTGAAGGCATATTGGGCTCAGTGGGACTCCCTTGTCCTGGAAGAAGGCCTGTTGAAACGAGTCCTTGAAAACGATGATGGTTCCGAAAATAGACGACAAATAGTTATCCCGAGATCGAGAGTAGCTGAGGTACTGAGGAAGTTACACGACAGTCCATCAGGAGGTCATCTGGGAGTGAAGAAAACCCTTCAGCGAGTCCGTGAAAGGTTTTATTGGATGAACAGCTCCGACGATGTGAAGGACTGGTGTAAGAAGTGTATTAATTGTGCTACGAGTAATGGACCACATCGCAAGAGAAAGGCTCCCATGAAACAATACAATGGTGGAAGCCCATTCGAAAGGATTGCATTAGATATCGCAGGACCATTTCCGACGACAGAAAATGGTGGTAAATACATTCTGGTCTTGATGGATTATTTTACCAAATGGGTAGAAGTTTACGCGATTCCGAACCAAGAGGCCACAACGGTCGCGGATGTATTGGTAAAAGAATTCATTAGCCGATATGGAGTGCCCTTGGAAGTTCACAGCGATCAGGGAAGGAATTTCGAAAGCCATGTATTCCAGGAAATTTGTGATAAGCTGGGAATGAAAAAGACGAGGACAACGGCATTGCATCCACAGTCAGACGGAATGGTCGAAAGGATGAACAGGACCATTGGAAAATACCTGTCCAAAGTAGTTTCCAGCCACCAGAAAGATTGGGACCAGTACCTTTCCCTATTTGCATTGGCGTATCGATCTGCCATCAGTGAGTCCACAGGTGAAACACCTGCGAAAATCCTATTTGGACGCGAAATGAGGCTTCCTTGTGACCTGGAATTTGGTTGTCGTCCTGGAGAAGATCTAGCGGGAGAAGACTACGTGATCCAGTTGAGAAAAAGGATGGCCGATGTACACGAATTGGTTCGAACGAATAAGTTGCCAGCGACAGAATGAAAAAACGGTACGACACGCAGGCTACTGAAGGCAGTTTCAAAGAAGGGGACAGAGTATGGTTGCACAACCCAACAAGGAGAAAAGGCTTTTCTCCAAAACTACAAAAATCTTGGGAGGGTCCATACTTAATCAAGAAGAAGATCAACGACGTCATCTATCGCATAAGTAAGATTTCCAATGGAAAACCGAAAGTAGTTCATCAAAATCGACTAGCGCCATTCGAAGGAGACCATGACAAAGAAGAAGGAGTGAACCATATCCGGGATGATCCTGACCCTGTCTTCGAAGAATTTATGGGCGCATATGGAGGTACCGGTAAAGCGAGATTTGGAGTTACTACAGAGCAACGACAAGATTTGTTCACGCTCCCGGAAGACTATTCACTGGCACACAACATCCCAGCCAATACCAAAAATGCACGAGGTTTAGCATTCGTTTTTCGAAAGAAGTTTGGACAACCAGAAAAACTTTCAGAACAGATTCCAACCCCTGGCAAGACACTGAAACTCAAACACAACTCACGACACATCTTCTATCTCGTAATAAAGGACGAATTTGAGGATCGATCCACCTACCGGAATGTGTGGGAAGCGCTACGAAGTCTTCGAGACCACGTGCTGGAATCCAACGTGAAGAAACTAGCGATGCCTAAGATAGAGAACAACCAGTTGGATTGGCGAGTCATTAGGAATATGGTGGAAGTGATCGTCGAAGATACCGATGTCCACATTTTAATCTTTTAATCTGCAGCTATTCCCCACGTAATCAGTATCCGATGAAGACAGTACCCTGTTATTTCCATACGACCGGAAAGTGTAGGAATGGATCCAGTTGCCGATTTAAACATCCAGTCCCGGCTACACAAGAGTTCCAGGAGGAACTTACTATTAAGGAGGGGGCAATGTTACGAACTCACTAATTCCGAAGCCGGTCCTGTCGCAAACGATGAATGCGACCTTTCTAGAAATGTTCTTTCGCAGGTAATATCCAGACTGTTCTGGAAATGTACCAGGCCATACAATGGTTTATCGCGAATGTTCTAGAGATTTGAAGGAGTATATATACGTGGATTTTCGAGTGAGTCAGTAGTTGTTCAGTATACAGTGAATCGGTAAACAGTTGTTCAGTATACAGTGAACCGGTAAACAGTTTCAGTATACAGTGAGTGAAAAGAAGTGAATATAAATAGTGTAGAAGATGAATTAGGACAATTATTATACCGAGTGTAAATGAATTAGTAGACATTAAGTAGTGTGTATATAAATTAAGTTTATCATAGTGTGTAAGTGTTTCTTTAATAAATCGATATTAATTAGCTATAGTGAGTGTATAATTTTATCCCACGTTATAAACTGTTTATATAAATAAGAAAAACATTACAATATGAACGTATGGTGAACAGTCATTATGCCCAAGCATTATTCAAAAGCTACCGCTCAACCCTCAATATCTCACATTTCCGTGGTAATTGTCTTCAAACTATAATTATATTAATAATAATAATAATAACGTTTATTCATAAATTTAACAAATACAGT
>CAJUYI010008189.1:0-11229 GCA_910591695.1 Galerucella pusilla
TGATAGATAGAACTTTATAGTTTTGTGTGAGCTAATACAGTTACTGAAAGCACATTTTGAAAATACTTTCGATTCTACAGGGTGTTCCAAAACCACGTAGCAGCACAAACTTACATTTTTTTTAATGGAACGTACTATATTTTGTTTAAGAATCGAAAAGATCTCACTGAGAGCGTTACAAAAATATAGCACTCCAATATATTATAAGGGTGTTTTACAAAGATATGGCCAATTATTAGCAAAAAAGACCTCCTCTTTAACACTCTGCAGAACAGTAAATTAAAATAAATCAACAGGTCTTTGTGTTCAAATGTCATACACACATCATTGGCTGTGCTCAGTATTAATTACTTTTTTCATCTGTGGCTTCTTTAATACAGGGTGAAACAAAACGCAAATCAAGCAATATCTCGAAATTTTTAAATGAATCACTCTATAAGTCTTTTTACAATTTGTTAGTACAATTAATAAACTTTCAAACGATGTAGTAAACTTAGGGCATCAGTTCATGGAAAATCGTAGATATTTTATGATAATGGTCAAAAACAAGTATTTTACATACACAAATTGAATGGTATTACATTTTTACATGCAACATCTTGTGAATTTTAACATTTCTAAGGCATAAATTCTAATCGTAATTTTGGATGCATCTAAAATATCTTTGACTTCTACTCTTACCATTAGAGGAAGGAAAGAAGGAATTATGTTGGGAGAAATATTTTTGTTTACTATAAGTAGGCTAATGTCATTATAGTACCTACTAATAAATATAGAAGTAGTTTGTAGTCTTTACGAAATAATTACTCAAGTCACCACAAACAGTATATCTTAGTTATGTAAAATGCAAGCTTGTAATTCAGTTTCCAACTTTTTCTATTTTTGAAAATCTAACAATTATGAAAACCAACATTATAAGAACACTCACATTTACATAAATGGACATTGACATTCTATAAA
Source organism: Galerucella pusilla (assembly GCA_910591695.1). Classification (NCBI taxonomy): domain Eukaryota; kingdom Metazoa; phylum Arthropoda; class Insecta; order Coleoptera; family Chrysomelidae; genus Galerucella; species Galerucella pusilla. The sequence goes on from CAJUYI010008189.1 coordinate 961, forward strand.
AAGTATAGTAGTTTATGCTAAGTGTTCAAAATGGCGATCATTTACTTCCATACAATTCTTTTCAAAAACGAGGATCTTACTCTTTCCAACATAGCTGGAGTTATTGTGGAAAATGCGTTACGTTTGATACACAAGTTGCTTGATGTATCCCCATAAAAAGAAATCCATCGGTGTGAGATCTGGAGATCGAGGAGGCCACGAAATTGGTCCACCACGTCCTATCCACCTGTCGGTGAAATTTCTGATATACAGATGCTCCATCTTGTTGGAACCACAAGTTAACTATTGTGTTTGAATCAACTTCCTAAACACAAACGAAGAATACAGCAATATTTCTTCGACATTTATTAGTAGATACTATTTTTATAGTAGCCCACTTGATATAATCAAAAATATGGCTTGATTATGTTTTGCCCATTCTCAAACAAGCCTACAATAACAATTCTTGAAAGTGAAACATGAATGAATATGAATTTTTTGGTAATTCCAGGTACCTACAGTATTAGCAAAAATTACGATTAAAATATATGTTTTAGAAATGATAAAATTTACAAGAGGCTGCATGTAAAAATTTAATACCATTTTATTTGTGTACGTAAAATACTTGTTTTTGACCATTATCATAAAATATCTACGATTTTCCATTAAATATGCCCTAAGTATAATACATCGTTTGAAAGTTTATCAATTGTACTAACAAATTGTAAAAAGACTTATAGGGTGATTCATTTAAAAATTTTGAGATATTGCTTGATTTGCGTTTTGTTTCACCCTGTATTAAAGAAGCCACCGATGGAAAATGTAATTAATACTGAGCACAGCCAATGATGTGTGTATGACATTTGAACGCAAAGACCTGTTGATTTATTTCAATTCACTGTTCTGCAGAGTGTTAAAGAGGAGGTCTTTTTTGCTGATAATAGGCCATATTATCTTTGTAAAACACCCTTATAATATATTAGAGTGCTATATTTTTCTAACGCTCTCGGTGAGATCTTTTAGATTCTTGAACAAAATATAGTACGTTTCATTAAAAAAAATGTAATTTTGTGTTGCTACGTGGTTTTGGAAAACCCTGTAGAATCTAAAGTATTTTCAAAATGTGCCCTCAGTAGCTGTATTAGCTCTCAAAAAATTATGAAGTTCTATCTCTCACCACAACAATGTAATTTTTTCCTCCTAATATTATGATTTTATAATTATTTTGACGTTTCAAACGACGCGCTGTCAGAAGCGATTTGCGTTCTTAGGTATTTGACGTTTTAAAGAGACGATTTGATGTATTCATTATAATTCATTTTAGCGTGAATTCTGATAATAGTAGAATGTGATTGGCTAACAAGAGTGAATTATTTTTATTATTCACTGGTGTGAAGAATTTATATCATTATGCAGCTAAATATGTAAAAATAATGTGTGCGTTATTATTTAGTCGTGGAGAACGACTTATATTGAATTATATTAGAGTAGGAATAACTTCATTAAACTTTTTCTACTCTGCGTGACGCGTCCTTTACCGGGCATTGGTCATAGTATTATAGGGCTATCAAAAGTCTGTTAACAGCCATACTTGACGTATGGAATCATTCCAGTGAATTTTTAAGACAGTGGAATAGTTCTTTCTTCTTCTTTCCAATATTTTCCCAGTATATTGGGCTAGTTCCGAGTGACAGAGCAGCTGAACTTAGAACCAGTTGCGAACACTTGAACCGCAACAACAGCTGTGCGTATGTCTCAAGCGTTTCCACGGCGGTGAGCGTAGTATTGGTTCAGCCGCTGAGACTGAGCATTAGGCACCCATTGTAGCCGTCTGGACGTGGTATTGCATGAACGAACTATTCCAATCTCCAGCTTCACCACACTGTGACATATAATAGATATTTATGATACAAGTGAGTGAAGTTATACTTTTTCGCAACAAATGCGCAAAAGAACTTCACGCACAAGTGTCATACAAAACTTTATTTACGACCACATGAAGGAAAAATGAAAGGGTTAAAATGAAAGGGTTAAAAAACATAAAAATGAGTTTTCTGTAAACAAATATATACACAACGAATTTTAATTATTTAAATTCATATTTACAGTGAAAAGAGGATAATTATTTAAATTACTAATTATAACATTGGGTAATTTGTCTTTTTTTAAAGTAACAAATATTTTTCACTATGTCTGACACTTCTGTCAAATTTACTGACAGCACAAAAGTATGTACAACAAACGACTAAATTCAAGAGGAAACTAGATAATTACGTAGCTAAAAGAGAGTGTTAAACTGAAAACCCCATTTAAAATGCATTGGTCATTTACGCACGCTTTCGGGTGTTATAATGAAAGTCCCATATAAAAAGCGTTGTTGATTTACGCACGCGGCCTTCTAGGTGCACAATTTTAATTGTTTTTATCTACATCTGTCATATAACGGGTATGATTTGACAATATTTTCAATGTCATAATGACGTATATTACCGCACTAGTGCGTTTTTGAATACATTACCGCACTAGGGCGATAATAAGAATAAGAATCTAGAAACATATTAATACCAGAATTAAATATTTAAAATAACACTGGAAGCATTTTCAATTTCCGAAAGGAGATTGTCTTCGCTTGAACTCATTTTTATAGATTTTTGTTCATTCAACTTTGACAATTTGATGACATAACTAATTTATTTTATTTCCACAGCTTTGTTTGTCTTTCAAGAAAACATTTTTGTATTCTATGTAAAAAATTTATTCAAAATACTCGTCAGATATGATATGATCATATTTTTTACACAGAATACAAAAATGTTTTCTTGACTTTCTAGTCATGTGTACTCAGCTATAAAGATATTCACCTTGTTTGTCTTTGTTGCTATGGTCACAGAATATGATACACAGTACCTTATGTTTGCAGTTAATATTATTAAAAATACGTTGGATTGAATTTTTTTTTAAATTTTATTATATAGGTACTGTTAATAATACTAATAAACAGTTGCAAATACAATTTTGTACGTAACACGTATGATATGAATTATGAACGCACTTATGTGATTACACGACTCGGCCTACCACCTCGTCGTGCAAACTTCACATGCGTGCGATAATAATGTCCATATCCCACTAATTACGTAAATAACTATTATTTACATCGAGTTAGACTTTCAGCACACTATGGTCCTTTCGTCACACAGAGTGCACTTTCGTGCCTTGTCATATCAATGTTCATAAATCTAAACTGCAAATCGAAAACCGGCAATCACAGTAGTGCTACCGTAAATCTTTCTTTGTTATTTTCTATTCGTGTCTTGAAAACCAAAAATTATTCTCGGGATGATAAACAGATGTTTTATTTTTCTAGAAAATCTTAAAATAAAATTTTTGGTGACAATAGCTTTTTTGTAGGTTGTAGGTATAATTAATAATACATAGAATATTTATTAAAAATTTAAAATTTGATTGCCAATTCCAAGAGTCACAGCTAGATAGTTTAGTGATGCTCATCCCAGGAGAGCTGCTACACATGAGTGGGTACGTTACTGAATTAAAGAAACAATTTTTTGAATCAGGATTAGTTGTTAATAAAAAACTCCAAACACAACGAAGCTATGGAAGTTGCCATTTTAGGACAGCTTACGTTAAAAGAACAACAGTCTGTATCTCAAATTTCTAATGCAGTGTTTCCCATGTCAGAAGCTTGGCTAGCGTTTCAAATAGATGGGGCACCTCTCTGCTTGGTAGATGGGTAGACGAGGTCCAATGTTGGAATAGCCACCTAGGTCACCCAATCTAGACTTTTTTATGGGGATTTCTGAAAACCAGAATGTTTGTCACTCAGCCAGCATCTATAGATGATTTAAGAATTATTACAATACAAAAACTATTGCTACAATCTGAAGAAAAAAATAAGTCATATTTAACTTAGTATACTCAGTATATTAAAGCAATGTTGATAATGAGTTATTAAAACAGATTCTGTGAATAACAATTAAGAGAAAGGCTTATCTGTCTCTGTCGATATTGTTGTCTTACCTAAATTAGTCGGATGAACTCACCTGATTGAAATAAGGTTATATCATTTAGTATAAACAAATGGTGAAGAAGTCAAAGACCTTGCACAAAAGTAGAGCTTTTACTGGTTTTGATATTCGAGTTTAAATTTCTAAGTTTGTAAAAATATCACTGTACAGACAGTGGTTTCGCGCGATCATTGCGGGAAATAAAACCACACGGATAGATGAATAAATAAAATAAATTGATTTATGTTTGCTCCTGACATTTTCAGTTTCCGTAATCACAGGGTTCCATCGTTACTTCCAGCTCTTTTTATAGAAATACCCATTAAGCAAATTGATTGTTTAAACCTTTACTACGTGAAATATTTCCATAATTATCGAATGATGAATAAAAACCAACCAAAAAAGTAGAGTATGAATAAATTAAAACGTACAAACTTAGGGACTCAGAAACTGCTGAAAGATACCGACTGAATAAGAAATTTGAAAATATTTCAGAAAAACTCGAAAATATCAATTTGATAGTTGGATAGTTTTAAAAATATGCTTTTAGAGACATTTAGTCTCTCTGTGGAAGTAGTAGGAAAACTAATTACAAAAAACAAACCGCCTTGAGGTCTGAAGAAATAAAGAATGAAATGAAAATCAAAATTAAAAGTGGAAACTGAACTTAAATAATAGAACAACTGAAAACTAGAAGCGATATAAATTGGAGAGGAAAAGAGTGAAATAATTAATATCGACTGCAAAGGGGATTGAATTTGGCGACAAAATGCTAATAATAATAGAGCTAATTCTATTGAACCCAGGATTGTCTTTAATAAACCCTACAAAATACAAATAAAACAGAACACATAGTCAGATGCTACAAATGCAATACGCATATATAAAGATGTCTCAAAAATGAAATTAGGCTCAGGATGTGGAGTTTACTCCAGAGCACTAAGCCTAAGGATTAAGTAGGGAATGGGAAACAATACCAGCCTGGTTCAAACAGAACTGGCTGGTATCTCAATTGCCACAAGAGAGCTAACCAGAAAAGAAATTTCTGGCAAAAACATAACAATCTGCACTCATAGAAGACAAGCCCAATTAGCCTTGAACAGACAACGTGTTATATCGGGCTAGTACTAGAGTGCCACCAAAATTTAGCTAACGCCGCGGCAGATAAAAATATTATCCTGAGGTGGGTTAAAGGGCACGACAGGAGTAAAGATAATCGCATTGCCGATTCTTTAGCCAGTTAAGCGGCTGGACTAAAAATTTTAGGACCCAGTGACTTCGACAATTGCGGAACACATGCTCAATCCCTTAAGAGCTGGGATGGCATCAAAGGATGCAGTCTTGCTAGGATCACCCTGGGCGACCTTGGGAAGTTGGCGCCGAAGAAATATTCAGCGATGACCAGGAAAAACCTACGTTTAACAGTAGTATTTCTGACTTCCTACTGTCAACTAAGGATACACCTCCATACTATGGGTCAAGTGGACACACCTCTATGCAGGATGTGTGAACGGGAAGATGGAATTGACAGGCATGTCTTATGCGAGTGTCCGGAGTTATCGTCGATAAAGAGTGTGTGTTCGGTGAGTCTTGGCCTACATCTGCCGATATAAAAGAGATGTCTCCTAGTGACACGTCCAGCTTCCTGGAAAGGACAGGATGGACGATGAGTTAGGAGGACAACTCCTCGGGAGGATGTACAATGGGTCACATGTGGCCTAAGTGCTGTGAGCCTACACTCACCCTCCCTACTCTACAGATACCGAAGCTAATTTTATAGAAAACCGAGGTGGTAGCAAAGATAACAGGCAAAAGTGGAGAAATTATAACGTGATATAACCAAATAATGGAAAGGTAGAAAGAATATTTTTAAGAATTACTAGGAGTAGACCAAGACCGTAAAGAGGAGGAAGTAATTAACGAACAAGAACAAATCCAAGTTAAAGAAAATATAAATAAAGACTATTTAAGAGCAGACGATGTAGAAGAAGATATAAAAGTGCTTAAAAATTGGAAAGCAACAAGGAGTGAAAAATTAACGGAAGAGATGATTAGACATATGCGGGAGAAAAAGGTACAGAAATACTTGTTGAAATATAAAATAAAATTTGGTATGAAGAACGAGTACAGCAATAATGGAAAATAGCTTTAATAACACCAACATATAAGAAGGGCGATACTAAAAAACTAACTAAGGAAATGGAAATAGAAAATAAAATGATCGAAGTATTAAAAAATATACAGTGAAAACACTAACTTTATTATCGACCAAAATAGCATCTCAGAAGCTTTCACAACAAAAGAAGGATTGAGGCAAGGATAAGGTCTAAGTCCTACACTGTTCACATTATATATTGATGAGGAAATGAAGAAATTTAAAGTAAGAGTTAAATAAAAAATATAAAAACATTATTGTGGTTTGAAAATAAGAGAAAAAATAATAAGTAATGCCACAAGGAACGTACAGAAGATAAAAAGTTTGAGGTATGATACAGATATATGGAAATGGTACAAGTAGTGTCAGAAGGAGCATCATATGCAGATGATATAGTCATTGTGGCCGAAATAGAGGTAGACTTGGAGAGAAGAACTTGGAGACTTGGAATGATGCCCTGGAACAATATGGGATGAAATTAAATTAGAACAAAACGAAAGTTATGGCAGTAGAAAATTAACACAAAAACATACAGATATAATTGTAAAGTAACAAGCTTTAAATATCTAGTTGTAGAGCTAGTGCAAAATATACTAAAATTGTATTATGCTTTTATAAATAATTAATGATATCAATGAAGACAAAAATAAATGTATTTAAGACCACCCCATATAGCACGAGACATCTTGGGGTCGTCCATTTTTGGTTCAATTTAGGTCTGAACGTTCTGTATTTTCGTAGACGTAGTGGGAAGGTCCATTTCAGGTCGTACTTAGTACGTACTAGGTAGGTCTAATCTATGGACATTATATACTTATATATATATATCACGTAGAAAAAAGTATTTTTCCTACAAACACTATGCAAAACACTCTTTTCTACACAAACTTTCATACGTGAAGCAGGCATTTTCTTAATTCTTTTGATACCCTTAGGAAAAGTAATGCGAAAAGTACATGCTATGGCCCTTTTCCGCACCGAAATATCAAACAAAGCTACCTATGACCTGTCAACATTTTTTGACAATTCAACAATAATTTATCTTTTAAGTTGTCCAATTCGGACATTGAAAATACTCCTCCAGATATTATCGAAAAGGCTCGAACTTCATCCGAAAATTTGTTACCTCAGGTTTCAATACAAAATTTTTCAATTTTAAAATTAATTATACATTCAACTGATTTTTCTATTTATTTTCATATGGTAAGTTTTTTTTGTTCAAAATTTAAATAAAATAACTATAAATTACTGTATTTCTTTCATTAATAAATGTGGTTGTAGAAAAAATATGTGTACAACTCGTACACAAATCACTTTTTCCCACTCGCTAAATTTAGTTCAAACTTCTGCGCTCGTGGGAAAAGTGACGCTTTGCGCACTAGTTGTACAAACTACTATTTTTATCTTTCTTTTATTCGCTATTGTGAAATATAATTTATCTCGTAATTTTTATTAAAATATATCTTAAGGAACGAATAGGGATAGAATCTCAAGAATACACCGTAAAATATGGAAGATTATCTTCTTAAGTGGTTAAACAGTCTTTAATATTTGAGGAAGGTATAATACTCAAACCCTAAATATTGCTTTGTTCACGAAACTTTATTTTTACTAACGGTGTTTACAAAACTAAGAAAATAATAAAACCAGAATTTATTGGGTCTCTTACTGTAAATCTTAGAATCATTTACCGCAATCGGCTTTACCTGGCATAAAACTCAAAATATAATTTTTATACATTTCCTTTTGAACCCGAAAAAAATGTGAATAACTGTTACATTTATTGCCTAAAACCGACCCATTACTATTCTCACAACAGTTACAGTCAACCCTTTACTCTGACAAATAATGTACTGTAAATTTTTTTTGTGAATTTAGACAGAAAATTCCGTTTAAACCATAAATGAAAAAGAAAGCAGTAAGTAGCCGAATTTACTTTCGTTACGGTAGCACTAAACTTTCTTGACCATTATATTTCACCCCCTGATGTGCATTATAACTACAGATAAGACTTTGCGGTTTTTGGTCAGTTTCAAGGCCAGTCTAAAAGTTAATTTCTTAGGAATCTTAGGAATAAACAGCAATGAATAAGAAGAATTTTTGTAGTTTATAAAAATATCCATATTAAGACTTTGTGATGCGCACTTTATTGTGAAAGGTTTAATCCTTATCCTGCCGAAAGATTTTTTAAAACTTTGTATTACAAAAGTTATTAATAAAATAAACACTGGCATGCCTGACTCTGTATAACTGAGAGCTTTGCGTAGAGTCCAATGGCGTGTTCAAATGTTTGTTTGGTGTGTTTGTTCGGAAAATCTGGAATTGAAGATTAAATTATCGACAACTGAGGATCACTAACGAAGAAAAAACAATTGACAATCTTTTATATGATGATACCGTTTTAAGCAACAATAAAGATCGATGAATTATTAGCTGTTCTCCAAATTATTTATAATTTTAATTGATTCGGTATACAGCTGTATTGACATTTTTTTGAATACTTCATGCCATTTTATGCGTTATGAAATGGTTTTCGTATACAACGAGCAATATTGCCACTGATAATGTACGAGGGGCAAGTTTTACCAAGCTGCAGCTCCTAAGCAATAAATGCTACGGAAAAAAATTTCAGAAAAAATTTATAGAACATTCCATGCTCTACAATTCAGTTACCACCATTTTTAATTTATTATTGAACATTCACTAAATATTCAGCAAAAACCATATTGAAAAAAGTTTGGAGCGCTATTATTAAAAATTCTATGCGTTATACAGAAAAAAGTTTCAAATAAAAAAGATGGCAAATATTATTATCTACAATAACGATTTTCCCAATTTTTGTCGTACGATGCGCGGTTCGCCAGATATTTAATAAAACGTGTTTTTCAAGATGGCGTCTGAAGTGAAGCAACCCCCATTACGCCAACTTGGATTTACATTCAGGGGACACCCCTGAACTTATTCAAAGAAAAAAATAGCTGTTCATATACATTTTTTTCAGAACCTACTTTTTTTGCTGGGGCTTTTGGACTAAAGGGCCAGCTCAATTTACGAATAAAAAAGCAATTCAGATCAAAAGTAAATTTCAATTGATGTCGAGAAACCAGGAGCAGGGTGTCAAGGATTTCAAGCCAAGAACTAGGTAATCAAGATTTAAAAACAATGATGGAGACGGCAATCAAGTGATGATGAGAAAGAAATCAGTTGACGTAGGGAAGGAAACTAAGACGACCGTGGGGAATGACAGTTGGTGGAGAAAGTGATGTACGACACCGGATTTTTTACTTTTCTTTTTTTTTTAACGCATTCCACATATAACGCTACCTCAATTATTCTCCTAAATATTTCCAATTTTGCAACATTTTCACGTCAGATTTCACCTGTAAAAAGTTTCTTACCTAACTGCATACTGATATCTCTCATCTTGAGCCATTAGTACTACGTCTTGGTCTTGCTAGTCTAAGGGTGGTCTTTGCTTTGCCAAAAAGAAAGAACAAGACCAATTTTGCTCATCACTATCTGCTACTGTCGATTGTATATGACAAATATAATTTTCAAGCCTCTGATTGTCGCTAGAGGCACTATGATTGTGTCCCTACCAAAGTTTACGGTTTTCTTGAATGGGCTTGTTCAAGAAATTTTTTTTTAGTTAATAATAGAAACTAAAACTCATTTTAAACAGATTCCCAAAATTTTAGATTTTCCCGCGAACGTTTAAACCCTCAAATTAATTAAAGAAATTGGATTGAACGAAAACGGGGCGTGGTTACCTGTGACGTCACATTGCATATGCCATACCTAACGTTTGAAACGCCGCGAGTCGAGAGCTGTGTATTGTGTATATTCTATCGTTTTGTGTAAGAAAAAAAAAACGCTGGATTGTTGACTGTTCCTACTGTTTCGTTATTTTATTGTGAAGGGAGTGAGAAAAAAGTGGTGAATGAATACTACTTGATTCGCGACTGTCCTAACACATCCAAGAATGCACCAGAAAAATATACAGTGTGTAAAAGTCAAATGGAATAAATTCATTATTTCGGTTACTGTACATATTTATAAAAAGTCCCGAAACACGTCAAATTTAAATTATAACTTGACATTCTTTAACGT
>CAJUYI010008190.1:0-11226 GCA_910591695.1 Galerucella pusilla
AAAAGTTAGGTTACAAAAAACTGGGAAAAACCATAGACTTAACAAAACTTCTGTTTCAACGAAATCCTTTTGATCATATAAACTTTTATACTAACCAGAATCTTTTGTGAATTCGACAACTTCAATTTTATACTACCCAGACTCAATCGTGAGCTGTTTATGAAGTTCTTTGAGACAATTGAGTCACTGAGCGGAAGCTTATATACACAGACTTTTTGGTGGGATATATTGAAAAGGTTCTGATATTAGAAATAATCAGTCTCCCCAAGAGCAGAGCTTCATTATACGGGTGATACACCATATTTTTATACTGGACCAAAGAGGACGCTAGGAATATTTAATAGTATATTACATACCGAGGTGGGAAGTGAACTAATATCTCGAGACAGTGATATAACTTTCCACCGAGGTTTGTATGCTATTTCATTAACAACTATGTATAATCTTCTAAACAAAAATTCGGAAATAACCAAATTTTTCATTATTTTTTCTCAAACGTCAACAATAATAGTATATTATTTAACGAGCGGTAATGTAGGTCATAACTCACGCAGATGAAGTTTGCAGCACGAGCCGCAGGCGAGTGCTGTAATTCATCAAGTGAGTTATGACCATTACCGCTCGTTGAATACTATACTTTATCTACGACTATAACAATAAATAGTAAGACACAAGTACAGACAAAAACTTTATTAACAAATCTTAATAGGTACCTATAACATTGCTTTAAAAACTTTAGTTGTGATTATTCATTTTGTTTATTAATAAAATTAACAGTAAAGTTTGAACAACCAGTGAACTGAATATTTGGGACCGAATTATGGAAGTTTATTGTTTCTTTTTGTGTTTGTTGCATATATGTTGATGATATGTAGGTACTGGTTGAGGTGTTATAGAACTGTATATTCTATTTGCGGTATCTTTCTTATTTTTTTCGGAATCATCAACGTACCCCTCAGCCACAGTAGTTGATCGCCAACCGCCATGTCGTTTCAGTGCCGTTATATCCCCTCCAGCATCTACTAATAAAGTTGCCGATGAGCGGCGAAAACAATGCCCTGTATATAAATTACAGTCGGGTAATTTTAAAAATGTAGCAATGTCTTTCCCCATTGCTCCAAATTTATTAATGCCAATTCTTTGTGAATGATATTTTCCATTTTGATATTTAAAGAATAATATCGTTTGCGATATATCGGTAGGACGAAGATTTAAATATTTCTTAACTACGGTATAAAAGTTTCCCGTAACAGTGAATTTTCTGGCAATTTTTGTTTTTGTATTTGGTACACTGACCATAAAAATAGATCCATAGAGTATAATTCTGCTGCACGACAAGCACCCATAATGCCCATTATTAAAGCAACCTAAAATAAATTATATAATGATAAAAACGATTGAATTATTGTGAAATCGATCTACCTTTGTCGCCAGATATTTCTCATCAGGAGCTCCATTTATGAAATTATTAAGTTGTTCTGGCGTAAATGTTTTTGCCTTTTTAGCTACATGTTTCTCTGATTGACGTTTAAGAAACGCACGTAATTTTAAATAATTCTCTATATTGATTCCATTATTTATGTTGAGTGTGCTTCTTAGCATGGAGTAGAAAGTCCATAGAGACGATGCTTTATATTTAGTGCTAAGTTCAGTAAAATATGCCAAAAGTACGTTTTCTGTAAACGATGACCTAATGTCCTTACTGCTACACCAATCTTGAAAATTTTTGTATACACTTCTATATTTGTTTTGGGATTTTTCAGGCAATAAATTCTGTATGGTAACATTAGCTATTTGTCTTATTTCTGGCGGTGTACATAATAATTCATCTTCACTATCTGAATTCATCTTTTTCAGCACAAAATTCACAATAATAAGAATTCGGTATTAACTTAATTTGAAAACGTCAAAATTAATCAAGTGTCACAAGTGACATTACTTTCCATCTGGCTTGTGCTTGTACAGAAGTACAGAGTACAGAGCCACGTTGATATTCGGTTCGTAAATACCTTCAAGAATTTCCGATTTATTATAGTGAGTTATAAGCAGTGAGTTATTATAACTCACGCTGTTCGTTTACAGATACTATAACCTGCTTAAAAGCAGTTGAATAATTAGTATATAATATAATAGGAGTAGATAAAATTACAAAGACAACCATAGAATTATGATGACAACTAACAACAAATAATTTATTTTCCCAATAGTGAGTGGGCGTGAGTGACTTCAAATTTGTCGGCTTTTGTCAGTGTCCGGACCGTGTAATTTAATTTTTTCATAAAATGTCGGGTATAGAGCTGGAGAGCACACCGCCACACATAAAGGAAGCAGCGGAGAAAGCTGAAGAAAATCTTATGCCCCAAAAAAGTAGACCGAGGTATGATAAAGCATATAATTCGTACAGAGATTGATGCGCCAAAAAAGGGGTCACAAAAGCTGCATCGAAAAACATCGTTCTTGCCTACTTCAGTGAAATGGCTAAGTCTAAGAAATCGTCAACCTTATGGTCTACGTATTCCATAATAAAAACAAACTTAATTATCAGAGACAAGGTTGACATATCAAAATATAGCTAATTAATGTCTTTTTGAAAAGGCAAAATGCCAATTATGAACCGAAGAAATCAAATACCTTTACCCAAGAAAATATTGATACTTTCTTAGATGAATCACCAGAAGAACTTCTTGTTCTGAAGGTTATTATTCTAACACTAATAAAATAGTTATTTTTATTAATATTTTTTTACATTTTAGGTTGGTTTGGTAATTGGCCTTTCGGGAGCCTGCAGGAGTGATGAACCTTTTAAGATGAAAGTCCAAGATATTGATATTTTGGAAGAAAAGATCAGCATCATCATTCCTCACACAAAAACATATCAAGCACGATCGTTTATGATATTAACCCTAGTTTACTGGCCACTAAAACTTTCAAGTTTACGGGCGTGGGGTGGAACGAACCCCACTCTAACTGTCGCTACCTGCGCGCCGTGTTTCCATGCATAATCTCATTTTATTGAGAGCTGTTGAATAGGAAACACGCTTGGCTTTGTTGCGGAATAGTTTTATATAAATAAATAACTAAAAAGTGAACAAAATACGTCAAATTTATTCGAAAGTGAACAAAAAGTGCAAATAAAGGTGAAGTAGATGTTTATTTCGAGTTTTGCAATAAATTTATTACATTTTTTCCTATTTTTAGATGGAATTAAATCATATTTTACGTCGCTTCAATCGTGGTGATGATAATGAGAGAGCTAATTTGGTTGAATATTTATTGGCCGACGTTGATGATGAAAACGAAGACCCATTTGCCGGTGACGATGATGACGCAGATTACATTCCCGAACGCGATGTGGAAGACAGCGATTGTAATATCTTTTTTTGTGTATGTTCTTTTTGCTTTTTTAATGATTTTTTATTGTTTTTAGATGGCGACGAAGAGCTACCGAATGAGAACTGTGCTGAGATTGAGGCGCAACCGGAATTGGAACCGGATGATGATGAAATGTATGACGAAGAAAGTTTTGACGCTTTGCTCACTGAAACCAGTGAACCAGTAGAAGAAACACTTGAAGGTGTTATTGCTGATGGTCATGATCCTAACCTCAATGATGTCTTTTTTTTGGCTCGGACAGGGCGTAGATGGTACAAAGAACCTGTGGTCAAAGCTAACACCCGTGTTCAAGTTGCAAACCTTTTTCGGACGAATCGTCCAATTGGACCAAATCCTACAGTTAGAACTTCGTCACTTTCAGATATTTTTCATCACATTTTCAACAGCCGAATCCAAAAAGAAATAATAGAACGTACAAACCAAAAGGCTAACGAGGTGTTTGCTCGTATGAATGAAGGCAAGGAACGTCAACGTATATGGAAGCCCTTGACTCTTAATGAGTTAGATGCATATTTTGGTATTCTTTTATACATTGGAGCTTTTCGAGATGGCCATCGTCGTTTGCGTACCTTGTGGGATAAAGTAACAGGCCATACGCTTCTGCGAGCGGCTATGAGTTTTACCAGATTCGAGATGATCAATACATTCCTTCGTTTTGATGATTCAATTACTCGTAGAGGACAAGCAGCGGCTGAGAGGTATATTCTACAACCGGTTCAAATACTTATTGATGAAGTAAATAAGAACTTGGCATCCCTTTACACTCCTGGGGCCAATGTTACAATCGACGAACAGCTGAAGGCTTTTCGTGGGCGTTGCCGTTTTCGACAATACATGCCATCGAAACCAGCGAAGTATGGCCTAAAATTTTGGTGGATTACTGATAGTGAAACCAGCTATCCGTTGCGATTTGCTATTTATACTGGAAGTTCAGATGGAACAGCTGGTCTCGGCCGCGGTTACGATGTTGTGATGCACTTGATGGGACCATACCTCAACTATGGTCGAAACTTGACTGTAGATAATTTTTTTACTTCCGTGGATTTGGCATTGAATCTTTTAGAGAAAAAAACAACGTTGCTGGGAACTATGAGAAAAAACAAAAGAGATATACCTAAGGCATTCGTCGTGAAAGAAGAACTCGATGAAAATGGACAGATAGTGAAACGAAATAACCGCAAGGTTTATCGGCCTCTGCATTCATCGATCTTTGGATTTTCTGAAAAAATGGCGTTGGTTTCTTATGTGCCAAAACCAAACAAAGCGGTCCTTATTTTATCCACCCAACACAATTGCGAGAAATCAACATCTGGACCACTCAATAAACCTGATATGATTCTGGATTATAATCGAACTAAAGGTGGAGTGGATGTCTTCGACCAAATGACTTCGGTTTATTCCTGTTCTCGCAAAACCAATAGATGGCCTATGGTAGTTTTTTATAACTTACTGGACGTCGCTGCTCTTGCTTCGGTTATAATTTATCGTCATTTCAATCCCCCAACAACCAACAAGAAGTTGTTCCGGAATGATAAATTGATTGAGCTATCCGAACAATTGATGGAAACCGAACTCAATGAGAGATCTCACACAGGTATGCACAGATTTATTGGAAAAAATGCTGTTGATGCTCTTCGAATCCTTGGTCGAATTCCTCCGGTTCAATTGGTCGACGAACGATTACCACGTAAACAGGTATGCAAATTTTCTAATAAATATTGGAATGTTTCTCATTATCTTAGCATTCGTGTTTTAGGTCCGATGCAGCATATGCCCTCGAAAAGATGACCATAAAACGAAGACAGTTTGCGATTCATGCAATAAACCTATCTGTGGCCGCCATCAACGTATCTGTTGCGTGCTTTGCTTACCTAATTTACCACCTCCAACTAATGACTGAAATTTATACGATTTGTCGACTTTACTTATTTTTCAATGTTCAAATAACCTTTTTCTTACCATTTATGTATTTTATATTCAATAAAGACATAAATGCAATACAATACTATGTTTTATTTTACTTGATTTTATCTGCAAATACCTAGCCAATGCTTACAAAAAGTTGGGGTGCGATCTACCCCAAGCCCGTAAACTTGAAAGTTTTTCTAAAAGTAGTGATAAAATAAAAACTCAAATCCTAAGAACGCCAAAAACGCCAAAAACTATAGAAAAGACTAAACTTGGAAGGTACTCGAGCTCCCAGGCCAAAAAATTGAAAGAAAAAAAACTTATAGACATTGAATGTGGTTGTGGGGTGCGATCCACCCCAGACCTGTAAATTAGGGTTAAACACTAATTGGGTTGAAATTGTAAAGAAATATATGGAGCTCCGTTCACGAATTCAAAATGAGAGGTTTTTCATGCAAATGAGATTTGGAAAAATCACCAATCAAGTCTTTGGACACAATTCCATATCGTAATTTCCGAAAAGAATAGCATCGTTTTTGAAACTAAATAACGTCGGCGAGTATACCGGGCATTGTTTTCGGCGTACAGCAGCAACTTTGTTCACAAACAATGGAGGAGAAGTTCTACAATTAAAGAGATTGGGAGGATGGAAAGCGAGTACCGTGGCGAAAGGCTATGTAGATACTTCGTTCTACAATCAAACGAAGACTGCTAATCTGCTCTTCCTCCAATCCTTCATCAGTCACCATGAAGAGTTCATCATCTGTACCACAAGAACTGAACTTTTCAAGCAAAGAAATTAAGCATGGGTTAATGGTTTCTGTAGCATCTCACAAAAGTTCGACTATAACGATCAATTTCAATAATATCAATAATCACTAAATATATGTACATACAGAAATTATTAATCCTTTGTTTGAAAAGTTCAGTTCCTGTTAATTTTGTGTTCACTAATCATGAAGAACCTAAGAAGTGCTAATGTTGTCAAGTGTGCTCAATAAAATCAAATAGGTAAATGAACTTTTTATTTAAAAAACCTTAAAAAGACATCTTCTCTTAAAATAAACAGAAAAAAATCTTCTCAAGGGTAGAAAATTTCCCACCCGTGGGTGGGAAGTGAAAGTAGGTAATATGTCAGTTTCAGACTTTTTGAACGTCAGTAATGATGACATTACATATATAGTTGTAAATAAAATCATTTTAACCTTTTCATTTCCAATAAATACATTCTCATCTTCATAAAAACACAGTTATCCTATGATTTTACAAAATTGCACTTGTGGCCTTCTCATTTTTACCCCTTCCATCTATTTTCCTCCTCGTGTTGGTGCCTGATAGGTCTTGGTTCGCTCTCCATCAGGCTATATTCTAAAGTTTTTTTTCAACTGCACAAAATATAAATTTTTCAACCCCTTGTTCTGAGCCTTTATAGTTATAGCTCTAGTTTGGTGAAAATAAGAAATATCTAATAAAATCGGGCAGTTCTTTAAGTCGTAACTTTTAACAATATTAAATATAGATAATTCACAATAACAATACTCTCATAGTCTAAGACTAAAATAAAACAAGCGCAACTGACTGACTGACCCTTATAGTTTGTTTCAAAAAGTAGAGTATATGGGAATGCAATGATCCTTTAACAATCATATGGTGATCGGATATTACATAAAAGAATGGAGCTGTTAAACGGCAAAACAAGCAGAGGATAATTTTTTGGTTCAAGTGGGTACATCTATGGGCACCGTCAATATGGAGACCAAAAAACTTAATCAAATTTGAAGATCCTATTAAGTCATTGTTAAGATTGAGAGGCTGCGAAAGTAAACTGAAGTTTTTCCAGTGGTAAAACCAAGCCCGTTCGAGTCACACCGGGACCTAATAATGATGTCATCTAGATCTGCATATTGCGTGACGATGATGCGAAATCTATTAATCAAAAAAGTGCTCAACGCGCCTAAAACAGTTTTAATTTTAAAAAATAACGTAAAGTATTCGTGGATAACTGGTTTTTCTTATCACTTGCTCTATTTCGAACATTTTTACTGATACTTCAATATACTACAAATCATAAGGCTGTAAAAACACGTTTATCTTATTTTCCGATTTGTCTTGATACTTTACTTTGGTTTTGTTATGTTGGCAGTAATACTCCACTTTAATCTTTCTACTTTTATCAACACCCACATAGGACCCATGAGAGTGACAGTAGAAATTGGAAAAACAAATACCCACTGCGTTTTAAGGTGTTTTGCTGTTTTCAGTTTGCATTTTTCTCTCACCACCTATAGACTAGCGATGCGTGGTGAGAGTGGGAACATTTATCTTTCTAATGATTCGTATCACAGACTATTGAATGTAACCTCCGACTTCATAGACATTTTTGAGCCGCTTTCTGTAACACGGTATTTATATAAAGTCACTAACAATCGCTTTAAATTTTGCGTGAAATTATAAACCACATTTTGATATATCTAAGGCGCCAGGAATTTCATGATCCTTGCGTTTATTTGCACTTTTGCGCAATGCATTAGCAGTTTCAAACCATAAAAATACCTATTTTAGGTTATTTACCTTCTAAATTCCATTAAAAATTGAAGTACATATAGATTGGCAAGTTTATCTGAAGCTATGGGGCATCGGTTAGAGGCGAGGAAACATGGCGCATATCTGTCATAAACGTACAAATGACGTAAGGTACCTATTTTACCAAGTAAAACTGAAAACACAAAGGTCACTGACAATACCAACGCCACTGGATAAATCAATATCAGTCAATTGACGAAGTCAGAGGGAAGAACACACGCACGCGCTTGCCAATAAGAAGTCAGCTTTCGATAAAAATTACCAATTATGTAATTCGGAGAGTGTGGTAATTATGGTTCTCGTACAACGCTGCCAGAACTTGGAGAAGCATATAACAAATTTGAAAAAGTGCTCATCTTTTAATATTCATGAATTGAAAAAATCCAAGGAAACAAGCACATTGAAGAATTTACGTTTAATCATATTGTTAACAATAAAAAGTCCATTTTCCAATTATCATAACTACATACTTAGCATTTCAGCTTTTTCATAGTTAAACGTGGCAACATCAAATGTTTTCGACTGCATTCCGTTCACGGCTTCCGATAAACTTGCCAAAGTATACATTGATAACGATTGTTTCATCTAATATCGATTACAGTCAAAAAACGCCTCTAAATTATTTCATTCAATTGATCGATTTGTCTTTAAAGTGTGGGTAAACGTTGCTTAAGCTCCTGGAATGTCTTTGGGCAATTTAAGGATCTTTGTAGCTGGTGCTGTATTTTCCAGATCACTCGAGTACAATTCTCGTGTACGAAATCAAAAAAACATTTTAAACATTTTTTTTTCGGCTCTCCGTATTCTCGAAAGGTTGGTGTACGATTTGTTCCGCATGTGATGACTCGAGTGGGTATGCACGATTCGAATGTCAAAATTCTGTTTGCTGACGATTCCCTTAAATACTTTTCTTGGTTAGAGTTGTTAATGAAACACTACAAAATATTTAGTGTTGCAATAATACATCACAAATCAATATAAATAAAACTAAATGTATGCTGATAACTATATCTATAAGCAGTTTGCCGATATAAGATATACCATCACAATTGGTGGAGGTGGAAATTCTTTACAGTTAGTAGAAAAATTCAAATACTTAGGGGTAGTGATTGACAAACATATGAAATTCACAGATCACGCCAACGTTGTTATTAAAACTACTGCGTTTAAGTTAAATTTCCTTTTTAGAAGTTAATTTAGCCTATCACAGTGGACTAATTGTATCATATATAATACTATCATTCTACCTTACTTCAATTACTGTCCTACGATACTCTTTCTACTAAATCAAAATGAGTTGAGCCCACTAGAGAAATTGCAGAATAGAGCAATGCGGATAATACTATCTTGTTCAAAGTTTACTTCCATTAATTTAATGCTTTAAGGTGGATGCCAATCAGAAATCTCTCACAACGAAATGTTTTAATTTCTATTCATAAAATCAAGCATGGATTACTTCCAATTCATCTACAGGAGAGGCTTGATTATCACTTAAATATGCACAATTATTAAACACGGAACAGAAATAACTTTTTCCTACGACCACATAGGAAAGTGACATATATCGCACTGACTAGTTCTATGGAAAGTGACCTTTATTCATACGCGTACGGAAAAAAATCTTATTCGTACGTGTGCGGATAAAAAAGCTGTCAAATTGAATGTTGAAATGCTAGTCTTTTTACTCCGCAAATTAATATGTATATGTGAAATGCTTATTTCCTAAGTTGATTTGTCCATATAATAATATAATATAATCTATTTATTTCATTTAAAATTAAAAAAAAAAAAATACCGAGCCCGGACTCGAACCACCCTACTGCTTGTCAAAAATCGAGCCCACGGATGCCTAGACCGCTCGGCCATCCCACTGTTGTAGCTTATGGTTCTTGTCCAAGATACTAATAAGCGCTAAGGAAATATACACAACAGTTTATTTATTCTCCAAAATAAAATGTGTTTATATCGACATTTATTGGACTTTCATGTTATTAAAACAATAAATATCCGTTTTCAATTATTTGAACAATGAATCCTTAAAATAGCTAGTTAATACTTTCAATCTCCTACAGGTAGGCAACAAGTTAAATATTAATTCTAACTTTTTTATAAAGGTACTTTTTTCCATTGCATAAAAATCACAATTTTCTGGGCCAATTTCAAAGGTAAGTAATCAAAACCATATAAAGTATTTACAAATACACATATGTAAAACCTCTCACATCTACATAAAAAAGCAAGATTATACATGCCTAATTTGGTAAAAGTATATCGCGTGGTCGTAGGAAAAATAGTGTACATAACTTGTGCGAAAGTGATTTTTCACACTCGTGGGATTGTCTCACTCGGCTGCGCTCGTGAGACAATACTTCCCACTCGTGTGAAAAATGTCACTTTCCGCACACGTTACGTAATATACTATTAGAGTGAAGCTGTTGTTGAAAGCTCAACAAAAAATTCACTATTTTTCAAAGGTCTAGATCTATATTACTCTTCCCCAGAAATAATTGAACATTTAAATTATGTGATACCATTTAAAATCCAAGTCACAGATTATTTAATAAATAAATATTCCTCAAGAAATTATGACAATCTATAGAATTATTTAGTTGTAATTAAATGTGTAGTGTAGGTATTCGGCATAATTTAATTTGTATGATTTTAAATTGTATATTTTTTTTAATATTAGCCAAAATAAGCTAAAATAAAAAAATCAATAATAATAATAATTCGAATACAATCATAACCTCACTTCTGCTTAGTAATGTGTGAATAAACATGACTTATTTTTGAAAAATTACAATTTCTTGTTTTCCATACATTTATGAATTACGCATTATCAATATATTCAAACACTTGCAATAGGATCAGTGGATTTAAGTTGGGCATCTCTAATGGAAGATCTAAGATAACAGACGTCTGTGGGGAAGCAGTAAAACAATTTTCTTGCAAATAAATTGGTAAACCTAGAGAGCACAGGATATCCTCAGGACGTCCATATTGTTCCAGACCTAATTTGTACGTACTGGGGACGTTCTAATTTACACCTATTAGGCTAAGCTCAGACGGACCACAGCGACGCGTCACGACAACTTCATAAATATGGTTGTGGTTTAACTCAGACCGACCACAGCGACGCGACTAGTTTGTGTTTTTCAAAACCTTGATAAATGGAAAAGTTTGACTTTGCTTTACTTATAAAAACAAAAATTGAAAGTAATAGGTCTTTTTTAAAAAAAAAAGTAATACACTTCCTTTGTATCATTCCCAGTTCAATAAATCCATATCAAAATTAAATCGATCCGTATTCTCGCCCCTACAGCTACCCCTGTCGTTGAAGAC
>CAJUYI010008191.1:0-11226 GCA_910591695.1 Galerucella pusilla
TTTTTATGACAAACATGTTTAATAGAACACCATGCCCTCCATGTCTATATTTTTTTAGCTTCTGTGAGAGTTATCTTTTTTAAAGAACTGTTGAAATGTAAGTTGTGTTCGAAGCAGGGTCAATAACTACGATAAGGGGGATGTCGTGTTTCTAAAGTGCAAAAAAATACATCTCCATTTAGGTTTATTCGTAATTTGAATCGATACTTTGTTTAAATAC
This sequence comes from Galerucella pusilla, assembly GCA_910591695.1. NCBI lineage: Eukaryota > Metazoa > Arthropoda > Insecta > Coleoptera > Chrysomelidae > Galerucella > Galerucella pusilla. The sequence continues at coordinate 221 of CAJUYI010008191.1, forward strand.
AACGAAGCTTTTAGAACATCAACCCATGGATTTGCGAATAGACACCACAATAAAAGTGTATAGAATAATTTTACGTCGACCCAGCACTGTAGTGGAACGCATCCGAGGCGATAATTATGTTGCAGTGACGATCGTGGTTAGTAGGTACTTTGAAGCACTGGAGAAATACCGTCGTAAAGCCTGCAACGAAATACTTCAGTTGGAACACTATTGGGCTTGGCAAAATTTCCGGTTAGGGGTGGTGTGCTTCTGGAGTCGGCGATTAGCCTCAGTTGCAGAAATAGACCAATGTTAAATAGTCGGATAAGGATTAGGAAATTATAATTTGACGTACAATTGCATATTTGGAGTTAATAATTATCATGGAAAATTCATTAGTAATTGAGTTGTAAAGAACTGCATCTTGCTGAGTTTAAATGTGTCACGCTGGACGTCTAGAGCAATATCGTTAACGGTTTGGTGGTAGAAAATGAGCGGGCGATGTATGCCCAGTGAGGCGAAAGGGGAAATATATTGATGCAGGACAGGAATGGCTCCAAATAACTTAGAATCGAATTTTAATTATTAGCGTATAGCACTTTATAACCGTGATAATATATTTTGGGAATCAGATCAGCAGGGGATTTGTAAATTTAAAAAGGGTGTGCATTATTTAAAAAAAGATCCCTGTATAATGAATTACTATTATTGAAAAATATTGATTTGAAATGAAAAATTGACCTGTTTCCAGATTGTTTCACATTACTGATCATTTAAAAAAATATATAAATTAAAGCTGGAATACCAGTGAGTTTCTTATCTTCAAGTTTTCTATAGTAATCTTTATAACAATACAAAAATATCTAAATTTATCTCTATTTTTCTTTACGGAATATAACCCAGCCTTTCTTTGTCCACTTCATATTTTCTCACACCACGACAGCATTTTACTTTAGTGCCATAGATGTACGTTGGGAGGCGTTATAGGTGACTGCACTTTACCTTTATTCAAGTTTTCTTTTCAATTTCTTCGGCTTGCTATTAATATACTGTTGTCACGAAACTTCACATGTATTCATAATTCCTTGTTCACTATAGAGTCAGCCTTCTCTTTTTTTTAAATTACTATCGAACTCATTCGAGCGAAACGATTTATAAACCTTTCCAATGTTTTTTTTTCAAAGAAGACGTCCCTTCGCCACCTCTGCTTCCTGGGTTTATTGTGGATACTCACTCCTTCAGCCTATTCAGCCAATCCGTCCCTGTATTAGCTCATACAGGTTCTTTGCTGGTTGGTTGTAGAAGTCTTCTGGAGTCATTTGGGGTCAACCATACAGATTCTGCCTCCTGTGGTCCAGCGTCTCACAGTTGCATATTACATGTAGAGCTGTTTCGGTATCTTTTTGCATCTTCTGCATGTAAGGTCTCCGATATACAGCCCTTCTTTGTTCAGGTGCTCCTTTGTGGGAAAGTGAGTAGCCCCGTTATGGTGCGTAGTTTGTTCCTTCTCATTGAGAGCAGCTCTTTCGCTACTTTTTCTGATGGTTTTCTTTCTTCCCATGTATTTCCTGGGCGTATTCTTCCAGTGTTACTTTTTCAGATTGTCTTCAAGTTATTTATTCGTTATTGTGAATACAAATACAATATTTTTCATACATTCACTGTTCTCTTATCTGAATTCGGACCATATCAATTCACCAATATTTCCTCTTCGATCCACTAAATCTGTCTAATCACAATTCCGTCGAATACGGAAAATTTCGTAATAAATCATTCAAATACGTCTGCGAACGATGTCGACCATAAATATCAGGAAAGGGGTCTAACAGACGAAATATTTCCCACCAGTCAAATCTCTATGCACCTATACAAATAAAAGAAAATGAAATTAGGTCAGAAAATATCTATAATACATCTTCTAGTGATATATTACAGCACTTTGTTGATGTTGATGCAGGGAATATGGAATGAGCAGTAAAATTACTCAAGGACTACAGATATCATGGGGAACAGATGATATACAGGTTGTGTTGGATAGCAGTGTGAATCTAAATGAGAAATTATGTATTTCAGACTTTTGGTTTTAGAATATTTAAATGTTTGTAATTATTTCAGAAAAACGGTAAGTGAGAAATACAAAAAAAAGATAAAAAATGTGTGGAAGGCTCCAATAAATTCAAAGCTTATTTACACTAAATATAAGTATAAGATAAAAGGGATCTTGCAGATCGCATCAATAAGTTAATGGCGGTAGCTTCAACTACGAGGGCTCTTTCACTTTCTCTATAAGAATAATAACCAACCAGGTGTTGTAATAGACCATTCCAAAACACCTGACTTTGACAGGTCGCTCATATTGGGCTGGGTACCCCGACCAGTTGAGTAGAAGTTTGTGTGTTTTGGCATGTGGTGTACGACAGTTTTTTCTCACATTCTGATAGTGGAAATGCCTCCCCTAAGATTTGCTGCTCCGGACAAATTGGAAAACTTTTAGAATGGGTTGTGGACTTCTTTTATTTTGGCTTTTGGTTCACACTTTTTATATTTTACCAACAAAGGACTTGAACTGAACTTAATAAACAATGACATAAATAAAGGAAAAATACATGTATACTTAGTAAAATTTATGTTAACAACAGCAAACTTTAGAGGTAAGGAAAACAAAATTCAACATTTAGTATTTGGTATTTCCTCCTCTAGCCCTAATTATTGCTTGCATACGGCGTGGCATCCCACTAATGAGCTCACGAACTGCATTCTGAGGAATATTCTCCCATTCTTCTTGAAGAGCTACACGAAGCTCATTTGGTGTGGTTGGTGCTATAGCACGACTTCTAACACGTCTGCCTAACATGTCCCACACATGTTCTATAGGATTTGCGTCCGGAGAACATGCTGGCCAGTTCATTTTTGCAATGCCAACTTCTGTCAAGTATTCACTGACGCATCTCGCTGAATGAGGTCTAGCGTTGTCCTGCATCAGGATAAAGTTATCGCCAATAAATGGAGCGGATGGAACCACCTGAAATGCCAAAACTTCCTCAATATACCGCTGTGCAGTCAGTGAGCCCGCATTGATAAACACCGTAAGGGCTTCACCTGAAATGCCTGCCCATACCATAACGGAACCTCCGTTATGACTCAGCCTAGGGCTGAAAGCACATTCTTAGAATCGTTCCCATTTCGTCTCTATACTCGTTTTCGTCCGTCTGGTGAATGTAGCGAGAACCTGGACTCATCGGTAAAGAGTGTATTACTCCATTGCATGAGATTCCAATTGCTATGTTCACGAGCAAAGTGCAATCTCGCTACCCGGTGACGTGGAAGTAACTTAGGCCCAGTTGCTGGCCTAAAAGCTTTTAACCCGACCTCATGTAATCTTCGGCGAACTGTCCATTTACTTACATTTTTACCACGAACCTCCAGAACTCGATTTCTTGTCTGTACTGAAGTCAAATGACGATCCCTTAGAGAATTTAGTACAATAAATCTGTCATCTCGAGCGGTAGTTACCCGTATTCTACCACTACCATTTACATTTCATGTTCAACACCCTGTATCTCTCTCAATATTAACATTTTATCAAGGCTTGTTGGTTTAAATCGCAATATTTTGAAGTGAAGAGTGTACTGTACTTCTATGTACAATTACTTACGGACCACCCTGTATATTAACGATATTGAACTTTAAGTGGGTTTCATGAATTTTTTTGGGGATGATACATTATTAATTTGGAGTGTTATTAGTTCGCAAAGAGCTTTTGATGGAATTAATTGTACCTTAAATGATGTGAATAAGTATTGAAATCTATTAATATTAATCCTACTCCTTCATATTCATAATGAGCGAATTCAAATTGTTTCTGCTTGTGTATATTTAGGTTTTCAGTTGGATAATTGTTTGATTTTGATCCCCATATACAAAACAAAGATAAATAATATTTTCAAGACGTAGCAAACCGAATATTAGCTTTCCGAACAATGCAATAATCTTTTTTTACAAAATCTGTGGATAACAAAAGTCACAAAACTTGTTTTTTTTCATTCGATCTATAGGAATCATCTCACTTGCTATAAAAATTCGGCTTTTTGTCCCCAAAAATGCTGATATCTGAAGCATGACCAACAGAGTAAGTTGGCGAGAGAAATACAGCAATAAAAATCTCTCAAAAGGGATTCCGTGCTGGGCTTTATTGTGACAGAAAAAGTATTGCTTGTTGGAGGGTTGACGTGGGGTTATTTTTCAGATTTTCCAAGTAAGCTATAAAACTCGACAGCCGAATAGTTTATAATCTTTATGTTACTTCTAATTTGATTATTAAGTTTACAAAACAATTCTTATCAATTGGACTCCGTTTCACGTAGGAAAAACCTACATTGGCCTATAAGAAAACTAGCTAAACTAAAATAAACTTTTTCGCGACGTCAACAGCTCTGGGACTATTAACTGTCAATTGTTTTTTATTTTAAGTTATTTATTACATTTTTTCACATTTTGCTGAAAAAGCTGAATTACTCCTACTTCAATACATATTGTGCCTTTTTTATCAGCACATACGTCAACGTTAAAATATACAACAGAACAAAAGCAGCAAGTATATATTACAAAAAACCTCACACACAAAAGAAAACCTCGCGATATTCTAATTTTTTCCAATGCGGCTTAAGCTGTCTCTCCTGTAATGAGGAAGCATAAAATTCGGTTTTTTGTCACTCTTTTCCATTTCACTCACATCATCAATAATAAACGTATAATTGGTTTTGTTGACAGTTTGTTGTTATATTTTTTCTGATACGATTTTAAATTAATTGATTTGGCAGAATTTGGTTGACCCTTGATTTACGAGGAAGGAAAGGGATATTTTTTCATTCCATTCTAATTCCTTCCTTTATTTCGTATCCGTATATCCATCAGTTTTTTTCCATATGCTGTGAATAGAAAGGAATTTGAAGAACAGTTTGGTTACAATCACTAAGACTGATTAACTATCACCAAATCCGTTATTGAAATATGGCTTATTAAACGTTTTTTAGTAAAAAACAAATTATTTATTATCACTCTATAAATAAAGAATTACTCACTATTACATGAGAATATTTTCTTATAATAATTAGTTATTAACAATAAATGTATATTTTGTATTTATGAAAAAATGATTAATCACTAAGAATATATGTCTTTCCACCACACCGTATGTTATTTATTATTACTAAGACATTGTATATAGTTATTACATATTCTGCCACTGTTATTCCAGATTCAATTAGTATACCCAATATATTTATTCACAATGAAAACATGACAAAAACCCCTTTATTGATAATAAACAAATATTTTTTATATTTTCTTATCAATATTTATAGATTGATGTCCAAATACTTATTTCGGCAACTAGACTGCTATCTTCAGTAGACCCGAAAAGTTATCATGATATTAGCAGTTAGTGAAACCATATCAGCTTTTGGTGATTTCTGCTAATACATTGATTACTTTTAGAGGATCTTACTGGAGATGGCAACTCAGTGCAGTTGATGAAATAAGTGTTAAGACATTTTTGAAAATGTCTCTGTTCTTTTTAGTGTTTATAGCTATACCTATTATTTGTTTTCTACACAATTACAGTTTTTTTAAATATATAAATAATAAATTGTTGTGCTTTTCTTCAAAATGACTTATATCTAGATGCTGATAAATGAAACAAGAAAACTTTTAATAAAGCGATTTATTCCATTTTTTTCCATTATAATTTTAACAAAAAATACAATATAATTATATAAAAAAAACTGTGTTTCAAGAAATTCTAAAAAATATCACTCCATCGTTTAAGAAATATTGATCATTCATGGAAAAAGAGGAGTCGGAATTATTTCCTTACTTCTAAAGAATAGTATTTACAATTAGGTACAATTAAAAGTATTTTCACTGTCTATGTACTTACGTTCGAAATTTGCAAATATCAGCATTGGTTCAAGTCGACACATACACCGCCGTCCGCCATTATTTTGGTACAATCACAATATGTACTCTGTGGTACAATATCCAAATACAAATAGAATCACCAGTTCAAGCACATACTCATTAAACACTAAACTATTTACCCACCCCTACGCTGCCACACTATTGCTAATATCCAAATAATATAATTAAACATACAAATCTCCACACTACTGAAACGGAGGAAAAGATTATTATTTACGACGATACACAGCAAATCTAAAAGGGACAAGGGAAGCTGCATCACATGTGCAGACTAAGGTAACGCGCATGACAGTTTGTTGATTTATATCGAACAAGATTAACTATTAAACAATATTTGCTCATATGTATAATGTAGGTTTATAACAAACAAATGAATTTATCAAATGTTATAATGATACAAAAAGATTTATTAACAGACACTGTACCATTTATAATAATAATCAAAGCAAGTTATAATTACTTATTAAACTTAGTAATTATCACGAAGTTGGCGTATTAGATTATTTGTTTATTATTAAAACATTTTATTCAAAATTAACAATCATAGCAGAAACAAATCCTCCATTATTTATTAATGAAACAAATCATCGGTAATTATTATAATAAATAAGCTTTTTCATTTATAAATATCAATACGTAATTATGAACAAATTTGACATTAACAAACATTCGATAATTATCTATTACTGAGATTTTTCTTTCGGTGTAAACACATTATAGTTTGATTAAAAAACTGCAGTAAACTAAAAAATCAATTTCTGGAAAGTCCTTAACTTCATTTTCCAGAACAAATTTTAATATGAGAAGAGATTTCCCGCGAGACGAATGGAAAAATAATCTATTTATAAACTTGAACAGACATGAAGATGAAACGAGAATGAAATAAATAAAGTAACTAACCAGAAGCTTCTTGTTTGTTTGAAAACTTCTGGAGATTTATATAAAACGTGTTAATTGCCGAAGATATTTCAGTATAAAAAATGGGTAGCTGTAAAAATCATCACTATAAATTTGCCTTGATAATTCTCAACTTTGGTACCCTATACATGAATTGTTTTCATTATGTGGGAGAAAAATAGGATGGAACTGGAATTATCATTATTTTTGACATTTCACGGTAGCAACTAAGAGACTTTGAAAAGAGAGAAAGTTGATAATGACGACGCTGTGTAAAACGAAAATGAAATGTCGCTTCTTGCTTGTCTATGAATGATGAAGCTAAATCAGTAGCGGTGGTAAACGGAAGTATTACCAATTGCGTATATTTGAAACACTCGCGTTAATACAAATATAACTTTATAATTAAGGTTTAAAATGGTTAAATTAAATTGAAAGATATACTCGAGTGCGAAAATGGAAAATGAAGGAAGTAAAAAAATTCCATTTACCACCTTTCTTAAGAGTGGCACTCGACTAAAATAATTATAAAACTAGCTACAATTTAGAAAAAGTGGAGCAATGATAGATTATACTTATTTTGAGAACAAAATCCGACCAGAGCTTATGGAGCTTCCGTAAATTAATAACAATTTTATTATGTTTTTCTTAATGGAGAGGAAACGAAAATGAGAAAGAAGTTCTCGGAATTGTTATTAAGAAGTTGCGGTATTTCTTATCAACGTGAATGAGACTGTTGAGAAATAAGTTTTAAAAAGATTATGAGCCCAATCTCCTTTATTACACGTATTTTTCTTGATAATAAATGATGATTTAAGAGCAGCTTCAACAAATAATGCGCTTGCATTTATTGTGCTTCTTAGTTGAGGTCAATTTTTATGGAATACCATTTGCAGAAAAAACAAGATACAGACCAAGTGGAAAGGAAATTATGGAAAAAAACACTTCTTTATAAATCAGGAAATCTGAGACATGCCACAAGATGGAATGATAAAAATGTCTAACGTTTCAAAGGAATTCGTTACAGAATTGAGCAACAAGAAGGAATACGTTTCAAATACCATTACCAAATCAGGAAAAAATGCTATTCAGTGGTACACAGATGGTTCAAAAGCATTGGGAGGAACTGGGATAGGATAGGAGTGTACGGGCTAGCAGCCAACCACTATGAAAGCTGGAAAAACCCCCAAGTATCGCCACGCCATGAGAAAGTGTGCATAGTTAAATATTGACAAAGGATATAGAAGGCAAAGGATTATCATAATGTCGGAAAGTCAAGAAGCAATTAAAGTACTGAGCTCTTGTGTAATCAGTTCCAAAGAGGTGTGTTAATGCCTAGGCAAACTCAATGAACTAGATGAGAACAATAGATAGATAGGTAACTTTATTGAAATAGGTACATCGTAATATACAGCAACATTAATATAAAAACAATTCAAAACAAAATATCCACAATATTTGTTTATAAGTACTAATTACATTATTAACATATAAAAAATACATAATAATAGGTACCCAACAATTTGGTATCATCCTAATGGTCTCTTAAATGGCTTGATAAATTATTTTTAAACAGAATAAGATTTGTAGAAGACTTTACATTTTCAGGTAGACTATTGTAAGTAATAAGTCCTTTAAAAGTGAATGTTTTAATATTAAATGTTTTTGTTTAATTACTTACCTACGTATAAATTATTTCTTATTCCAGTATTATACTGGTGAATTTGATTGTTAAAAATTATAAATCTATCAGAATATGCAGGTAGAAGATTATGTAACATTTTGTAAATATAATATAATCGTCAAATATGTAAGTCTGCTTTCTATAGATAACCATTCTAGAGTATCTAGCATTAAAGATATCGTGGTACTCCTGTCACATCTCAAAATAATTCTCATTGCTCGATTCTGTAATTTCTGTAGTGTTCTTATTTTATTTAAATCAGCTGTGTACAAAAACGAAGGACAATATTTGAAATGTGGTTGTATAATAGTCTTATATACTGTTATTCGTGACTGTGAAAAAATTCAATTTCTTCAAGAAAATTTTCTCCATGTTATAAAAATGGCTATTCAGTGATAAATGATTGTCTAACATAAATCCTAAATATTTAAATTCAGTAAGAAACGTTGAAGTAAAGAATTTAAAAATATTGTGGTTTAATTTCCCAAAAAATTAAAAAAAGAATGAATAATATACCACAAGGAACATACAGAAGATACTTAATTTTGTCATTATCAATTTTTATTTCAATTTACTTTAAATCTAATTCTCTGTATTTAAAAGGTGTAGTGAGTATCGTAGACTTTGTTTTGTTAACATATAGTTTTAATTTATTAGCTTTGACACCACGCCATAAGAAATTGTGCCTATTTTAATATTGACAAAGGATATAAAAAAGGCAAAAGATTATCATAATATCGGTCAAGAAGCAATTAAAGCAGTAAGTTCTTGTGTAATCATTTCCAAATAGGTGTGGGAATGCCTAGGCAAACTCAATGAACTAGGTGAGAACAATATAGCCACCTTACTGTGAATTCCAGGACTCCCTCTTGGGGACCGGAACCATATGTTGTGGTATCAATGTATGTAGATGTCTGATACTCAATTTGGTTCGCTACTAGAATTATAAACACTATATTTTCCCCCAGAAGCTACTTTGAAATTGAATTGAATAGTTCATATTATTATACTTCACTTTATTTTTGAAGTTATCATCTTTTCACTGGTATCTATTTGTGTCAATACTCTGAACATATTCTCTGCAGTTCAATTTCTTTTTTGTGCGAGATATGCTAGTTGAATGGCAGACATTTTAAAGTGAGCAAGACACTCAAATAAAATTCAGCAATATCCAGATTGATCGATGTACGTAATTACCCACCATTGTATTACTCCTATTGTTTAGAACCGTGCAATTAATCGGCGTGCGTTAGTGCTGCCACCACTGGTGGTTTATCAACGAAGCGGAGGATAAAATTTGGGACAAAGACAGCGAAAGTCATTGAATTAATAATGCCGTTCAATTTCTAATGATCTCAATACGGAGCAGAAAGTAACAGAGTTAACTGTCAAAAGTGAGCTGAACTATTTAAATTTTAATGGGACAATAAAGTTTGCTCTTATTTTGTAAAAAAATTATTCAGAGTGATAAATCTTATAAATAGTTAGATAAATTTAACTCGATAGTTATTTGGTTTTGAAATTATTTTTTCTGAAAAAATTGAAGTGTCAAATTTTCAGAAGCCCTAAGTATCCCTCCAACAAAATCTATTTCTGCTTCATATTCATTTAATGTTTCAAGTTTTCCTTTTTTTCGTGTTCATTAAACATTTTTAAGAGCCTGTTCTCATGATCCTTTCAGTAACAACTTGTAGCATGGTTAGCCACGGTTACAGAACTTTCCGTGGTTTTCCCGCAACCAACACAACTAGGGATTGCACTACCGGTTTACCGATTTACCGGTTTACCGATTTACCGCCTCAAAAGTTCTTTAAAATACCGATAAAGAAATCGACATCTTTTACCGGTAAATTCGGTAAAAAATGCCAAGTTGACTATAGGGCGGATCCGTTGTTTCTGTGAGAGTTTTTTAGAAGAGTCATCAGAAAATACAAATAGCTCGATGATTCCTCTGATGATGATGATGATGAAGATAACATCCCCCTCAGTCGGGTTTTGGGCCCATCAACATCAAAATCGGATAATGTTGCATTGTCGATTAAATAAAAACTTCAACTAGCGATATGGAAGAAAATTGATGTAAACAGTACTATTCCAATTAGAAGACAGCAGATTACTTCTACCAGCGCTCATTAATGTGTGAAAATAGAAATGCAATATTTTCGGAAGGAGTGCCACTAGTGTGGAGTTCGAAAGAGCGTTTTCTGCGGCAGGAACAATTTGTACTAAGATTAGATAGCGGCTAAGTGATAATAGTATTGATAAGCTGTGTTTTCTCAGGGCCTTTTTTATTAAACAAAAGAGATCGAGAGAGTCGTTGGAAAAATAAGAAACAATAGATATTTTTTCAATTAAATTACTATTTCGAATGTTTTAGGGCCTGTAACTAGTCATCAAGTTAGGTATAATATTTTTTTTAAGTTTACCTAGACTCTAGACTTTTACTTTTCTGTTGTTATTATTTAAT
>CAJUYI010008192.1:0-11225 GCA_910591695.1 Galerucella pusilla
TCCAATTATACTCTCTCCTTCAAACTCCTTTATGGAAGAATCTGCTTCAATCTATGGATTTTGCAAATTGCATGATCACTGGTACCTCGGGAAGGGGTAAATAGAAAAAAAATATGGTCTTAATTAGCATTCAAACTATAAATTAAAAGTCTTGTATTGTCTCGCAAGGAAAATTTAAAGTACCGTCTCGAGTCTCGTCTCGTTTTCGAGATGAGACTATCGCAAACCAATTGGACATCACTTGTAATTTTCTGAAATTGTTCTGTCTATTGCAGCCTCTGTGCATTTATATATCCTATTATATTTTCTCCTTCAATTCCTCCTTTATGGAAAAATCTGCTTCAATTTATGGATTTCACAAATTGCAGTATTATTGGTGCCTCAGGAAGGGATAAGCAGAAAAAAATTTATGGTCTGAATTAGCCTTCAAACTATAAATTGAAAGTCTCGTATTGTCGGCATTGTCGCGCAAGAAAAATTTAAAGTATCGTCTCGAGTCTCGTCTCGTTTACAGTTATTTATGTTTTTCTATTCAATTCAATTCAATTGGAATACGGAATCAATTTTCACACAAATATATTTTTCATATTAACTTCCTCTCTATATTTATTATCCCTCATATTGTTTTATCGCCATCATTAAAGTCGCAATGACCACTTCTACTAATTAATAACGAGCTCTAATCGGTGATGTTGGGCGTCTAATATAATATTTTATTCGAAATCAAACTGAAACTGACAGCGTCGGCGTCTTGATGCCTGATGTGCATCGCGTGCTTCGAACGGAAATAGCTTAATTGCTAGAAGCCAAATTGTTGGTTCATTTTTGTCGATACCGAAAGATGTTAATGGCAATATTTCGTATTAACTGTTTATATTGAACGGTTACGGTACATAGTCGGTGCGATATTATTTTTCACAGGGGTGCTTTAAAGCAAAATTTGCATATTTAGAATTTTCCAAGATGTCAAGGTCATAGATAGATAAAAAATAAGAGAGCTGTTAAACGTGTAGCCTTTTGTGGCATAAAGTTACTACAAGCGCCTACCTTGGCTACAGGTATGAACTAACCCTTAAGACGCGGGCTTTTTGAATTTTTAAACTTTCAGGATAGGTACACGTAATATTGTATTAGGTATATATTATAGTGAATTATAGTAGGAGAATAAATAAGCACATATCAAGAATTTGACCAAAGTTTCTGTAAAATAAAATTAATCACATAAATGAGGTTACGAAAAAAGTGATGAAAATAATTGTCACAATACAAAACTTTGATCAATCAATCATTGATATTAATCAGGCTATATATGAGATATTCAGAGTACAGAGTAGATTATTGCAGGTTCCATTTGAATTACTCAGCTTTCATAGTTGAGGAGCATTTTCGAGATTGAACGAAGGACCATTCCTTTAGCTTACATTGTGGTTTGACTTGGAGTTTTATTGAACTTTTTGTTTGGATTCTAACCACGCACATGTGATAAATGGATGAACTCTTGGAGCTTGATCTTATTACTGTTGAAACAGTAGCAACATAAGTTAATATTTCTTTGGTACCACTATACTACTTGAACATTGTAAATGTGTGCTGAGGGCTGCTAATATTGGTTATTAAGTTAGCAGCTTACTCTTCACAAGTTTTGATTAACTTTATTTTTTATTACAAAAACCCAGCAACATAAGTAACACTTTTATTATTATATATCGAATAATAGTTTTATACTACAACCCTTACCTAAAAAAGTTTTGAAAACATTTTGACCGTTTACGTGTCAATTAGAATTTTGATTTGCGGTTGGAGGTGAAGATGTCGCTTTAGTCACAGCTTTAACATTTCCTTTACTGGAGGATATGTATTGATTGTGACTTCAGGATCGTCTTCAGTCCGGGATTAAACTCACAGGGCTCTAGGACGGAGAATATCTACCTTGTACTGGTGAGGCGCAAATACGCTGAGACCGAAACTTTTCTCTTACTTGTTTCTAATGCACAAAATACACATAGGTTCAAAAGTTTTGCATCACCTCCTTCGGATGCGAAGGAATTTTTTTGCGCTAACAATTTTTTGTTGACTTCTTTATCAATGTTTACCATTTCAATATGTTCCGTTGAAGAAGGTCATTGTCAAAGGTTCGTGGCAAACAGAGTTGGCGTTTGGCAAAGTAATGTGTCTCGTGTATGAAACCGGTATCTCCAGATCAATTCTCTTCGTGATAGACCTAGAAGCGGTAGAAGGCGTGTTACTAATCAGCGGCAGAACCGCTATATCCACTTAACTATCCGAAGAAACCCGACCATGGCAATACAAGCACTCCAAAGAGATATGAGACATGCGTTGGGAGTTCAAGTATCGATCTCGACATTACGAAGACGAATACTTGCGACAGGTTTGAGGTGTCGCCGACCAATAAGAGTGGCCAGACTACAACCTGAGCACAGAGTTCGCCGACTACAGTGGGCTCAAGAACACGCGGTCTTGCCTGAAGAATTTTGGATTTCGGTTTTTTTTTCCGACGAGCCAAGGATTTGTTTGGTACAAGATAGCCATCGAATACATGTGTGGCGGGATCCAACGAGAGTTGCTCAGCTTGCCCATGCTCGCCCCGTGCCGCCCTTCAGAGGAGGAAGTGCTATGTTTTGGGCTGGTATCATGTTAAATGATCGCACAGAATTAATTCATGTGGAGGGAACGATGACTGGTGATAGGTATCTCAGAGAGATTCTACATCCTCACGTGAGACTATGGCGCGCAGCTGTTGGCAATTCCTTCGTTTTTATGGACGATAACGCCCAGCTCATCGGACCAGAGCTGTAAATGAGTATCTTGAAACTGAAGGTATCAATCGTTTGAACTGGCCTGCCCTATCTCCTGACATGAATCCCATAGAACATGCTTGGGACATGCTTGCCAGGGCAGTGGCAGCACGCAGAAATCCACTCAGGAGTGTACAAGAGCTTGTTCATGCGGCCCAAGAAGAATGGCGAAATATTCCTCAGCAGAATATCAATAATTTGGTAAACAGCATGGGCAGGCGACTTCAAGCTTGCATAAATTCTAGAGGTAGAAATATTTTCTTTAAAAATAATCCATTTGTATTTAATTTATTTAATTTCTAAGAATACTTTTTATGTTTAAAGCGAGTTTATTATTGGATAATAAAAATTTTTGACAAATATGCACGTTTTTTTTTTATTGCAACTAATTATTTGATTAATCTCTGATCCATTTATAATGAACACATTTTTTTTTTCGGAGACTTAGGATGATGCAAAACTTTTGAATCTATGTGTAGTATATTGTACACTAAGGTGGTGAAGACTATTATTATTGACCGAGCGGAATAAGGTGCGAGGCTTATAAATGTCTTCACCTTGAAGTACACTGTCTGTTTTCGCTCCTCACCTATTCCATAGGTTATGAACACACTTCTTAAGTCATCAGTCATTTTTGGTTGAGCGCGAATTTTAAAATAATGACATTTTTATTCAAATAATTGTATCTTGATAGGTAATTTCAAGCATCAGATATGTTAAAGACAGTCTCCTGGGTATACAAAATTATGTTGTATTAAGATTTTGTTGAACTACTATCTGTGGATTCTCAAAATATAGAACCATTATTGACCTAGGTTAATAATAGAAAAATCTATTAACCACTAATAGAGAAATTCAACTTCTCAGTTGGCTAGAAGACGGAATAATTGTCAACTTCACAGCTAGTAAGGGAAAAACGATTTTATGCATATTTTATTTTGTACAGCAAAAATCCAGAATTATGTCATAACATTTTTATTAGCATAACCAGTTCGTATGTTGAGTTGGGAATTGTGCATTTAAATACGTTAAACACGTTAAATAAACACCTACCATAGGCTATAAAATTAAAAGGTGACTGGAGTTGGGTGTTTTGTATTGTTTTTTTCATATTTATTTTCAATATTAACTGACAATGTTTAAAACAAATTGAAATTTACTGTGTATAATTCTTTAATCTACCTAATATCCTTAGAATTTTGGCAAGAAAAACAAAATTAAATCAAAACAAATGGGTACGAGGGTTCAATTGTGTTGTAATGTATTTAATAATAAAAAATTGAAACAAGGATTAATTTAAAACTAAAACTAAGAAGATAAAATCATGTTATTTTATAATTTAAATCTCAGTTTCTTGCATGAGCATGTACGTGTAATGTAGAAAAAAACTAAGAAATTAAGATTTAAATTGAAAAATAACATGGTTTTATCTTCTTAGTTTTAGTTTTAAATTAATCCTAGTTTTAATTTTTTTATGCATGAATCCACCTTTACTTTATTTTTTTCTTCGAAATAAAGATTAATCATTTACAATTTTATTTTTTATTTAGGTCTTTTAATTGTATACAGGGTGTCCCGTAAATAAGTACCGTAAATTAAAGGCATGATACATCGTTAGGAAATATTTAAAATATCCAAATGCAACTTTTCTCTAACCTTTTTAGTTTGTTTTTGCGCGATCGATCTTTTTTGTTTATTTACAGCATCGGTTGTCCGGACGGTAGGTTGTGTTTACTGGTTCAGACCTTAGCCCTACATACATTTGAGTGGTCCTAAATAATATATTACTTCATTCATTACACAAAAGGAACAAAAAAATTATGATTTGTATTTTTTTAATGAACAGAATCGAAGAGATCAATATAAAAAGCAATAAATAGCATAAAAACAATTTCACCAAAATGCTAATTATATTTTAAACTGATCTAGAAGTATAAATGTCACTTTTAACATTTCTTTCATCCCGAAGATATTTAAATTATTTTGTCCACGACTATTTGATAATTTCAACATTTTACGTGTGCTTCTTCAGGTATAATGACGTACATAATTCACCCGTGGATAATAGGTGTGAATAATGAAAAGGTCACATGACATAATTATTATATTGAAGATTATTTATACAAACGGTATAATTGATTAAATTAAAATTTTCACCATGGACTCGAACCCACGACCAAAATTCCGCGCTATACAAAGGCAGAGACCTAAACCACTATGCTATGAAGACTTTATATATGATAGTATCAAGACTTTGTATAATATGTAGGAGTATATCGTTATGTCAAATCAAAAGTGACGTTTTATAGTATATTAAGTATCAAGAACGGTAAGGGTTGTTTACCGGTCGACAGCAATGTTTGAAGGCTGAGCCAATTTTGCTGGAGACCGGTATCACCCTTAACTTTCGAAATGCTTATACCATTTTTTGCGCGATCTTATTGAAATAAACTTCGATTAAAATAATTTAAATTTCTTCGGAATGAACAAAGTGTCAAAAGTGACATTTATACTTCTCGATCATTTTAAAATATAATTAACATTTTGGTGAAATTGTTTTTATGCTATTTATTACTTTTTATATTGTTCTGATCTATTCTGATGTTCATTAAAAAATATTTAAATCTTCTTCTTTTTTTTGTTCTTTTTGTGTAATGAATGAATTAATATATTATTTAAGACCACCTAAATGTATGTAGGGCTAAGACGTCGGTAAGTAATTTACTTACCGACTTCTGAACGGTAAGTAAATCACTTACCAACGTGTTAGACTTAGCATTGTCTAATTAGACAATGGACTTAGAAACCAGTAAACACAACCTACTGTCCTGACAACCAATGCTGTAAATAAACAAAAAAGATCGATCGCGCAAAAAATATTTAATTCATTACTAATTGCAAGAATTTCAATAACTATAAATACTGGTGTTTGATTGATATTACTAAAAGGTTTAATATGGAAAGTGAATCAGACAGTGCATTGAATACTCATTAAATATACGAGTATAATTTTTTAAATAACATAACAAGTAATAGGTAAGCTTTATGATTGTAATAAACTATAGTGTTTTAGTTTGGCAAAAAAATGTATACCTAAACAGATAATTCATAGTCGTGGACAAAGTATAGTATTCTACTCGCATATAATGGCTATTATTCACTCAGGTGTTTGTCACTCGCCTGCGGCTCGCGACATAAACGCACCTTCGTGAATAATAGCCATCATTATATGCTTGTTGAATAATATACTATTATTCAAAGCTTATTTCAATACGATCGCGCAAAAAATGGTATAAGCATTTCGAACGTTAAGGGTAATACCAGTCTCCAGCAAAATTGGAGGCCTTACCCTTACCGTTCTTGATACTTAATACAAACATTTCTTATATGTTTGTAATTCATTATTATTTAAGGGAAGATAAAGTGTTGAGAAAATATTTACGACTACTACAAATTTATTTTGTAAAAACATTACAACATAAAAAAGTGTCTTACTGCAATAATAAGTTAAAAATATAGAAAATGAAGTGTTCTATTGAGTTTAACAAAAAGTACCTTTTATGTAAAAAATTTGATGAAGAATTTCAGACAAAAGTCTTTAGGTCTCAATACAGGGTGTTTCAAAAATATGGCACAATAAAAGTTTACGAGCCCCTCGTACCATGCCACTTATTAAAATTTGAAATAATTAATACTGTCGATGTGTTTTGAAGAGACAATAACCTACAAAAAATTTTAAATTTGTACTTTCATCCCCCGAGATCTATCATGCCTTTAATTTACGGTACTTATTTACGGGACACCCTGTATTTAATATTCATGTTAAATATTGTGCAGACTTAAATCGTCAACATATTATCTTTGAATGTTTAATAATAATAATAATAGAGGGCGTTACTATCTGTAAATTATTTGATCATACATGAAACCGAATTGTTACTACACGACCCGCTTTTGAGACAAATGTTGCCACCGTCTTTTTGGTTAATCTGGGAAAACCCAAACAGCTGACGTTTATTTTCGGATCCATCACCACTGACAATACTATATTTTTTTTAATTTTCTGCGTTAAACACGGCGTTCTGGTTGAAACAACTGTCATCGAAAATTGTAAAAAATTTCCTGGGCTCAATTACATTTTTCAACATTAAAAATTCAGTTCAGCTACAGCTTTAAACGAAGCTGCCTGAAACTGTTGTCAGTAGCCAAGGACATTGATAATTGTTCGAAAAGATTTTATACAAGCAACCAGCTTGAGAAAGTTGTCATAACATTTTTGAGCATTTATCAATGTCCGAGGGTTATTAGGATAGAAAATTTTCTACTTATTATAGAAAAAATACAGAACTAAAACAAATCGTGACATTTCGAAATATTGAATATTTGAAACTTCAAAATCTAAATAAATCAATAAGTGTCCATGGCAACGTGAAAATGGTCCATGGTCTGTTATCAGTGTAATGTTGACATGATTGGTGAAATTGTTCATTTGATAAAATATGAGGAAATTTTATTGGCTCTTGGAACTGTCAAAAAAATTTTAAGTTAACGAAATATTACAGTTAATTTTGACATTTGATATTTGTTGACAGACGCAAACCATATTGTTATATGCAACACTTATAAGTCAACCCTCGTATTGACAAAACGTTAATAGAAAAATCATCCATAATTACGATAATTTTGAAACAAAATCTAAAATTTTGACGAGTTATATTTATTCAATACTCTAGCTTCTTTTTGTCACAATATCTATAAGTAATTTCCTTATAAATTTCATTCCCTGGAACAAACAAACTTTTATTTGTTATGGTATATCCTTCCAACGCTTTTATATAACTCATATCTACCTTCCGATACACTCTTAAACAAAGCAATACAATCCAGTAAACATGAAAATCGAAGCGGCGTTATATTGTGGAGTAATGTACGCCTTTAAAAACCAAACAGTCAGCAATTCAATTAAATCGGTGACATTGCGTTGGCGTGTCACTCCCTTGGTGCACGTCGGACATTCCCGATATTTCCATTCGTTTCTTCTTCTCTGAGCATCATGCATCGTGTATACATGAATTGGGAATTTTTCCCTCAAAAGCAGCAGTTCTAAAGTTCACTTGAGACCTTCGAAAAAATTCCTTGAAAGGAAAAAACCAATTAAGAGTCAAATCCTGATAAAACTGAATTCGCGGTGTGAATATATTCACTACTTTGAGGTATATACAGGGTGCTTCTAAAGTCAAGTCAAATTACATGAACGTGGTCTACGTCTCACAAATCATACGCTCAAATATTTGAGGCGTAATTCTTATGACTTTGGATAACCGAAAAAGCGTAAACTCACTGTAGAAAATTGCTTCGATAGTGTTCATTCATAGATCTAACTTTATAAAGTTTTAGAACCGCTGTATTCGGATATTGATTCGATGGTGTGATGCCGTTGTATCCTTTTCCTCTTCACCTTGATTCTCTTCCTTCGTCCACTGTCAATGCCAGACTGCGATCCTTTGGCACAGTTGCCACATTTGAATTCGCAGGATAAAACCGTTTGATCCTTTTCGTATTTGAATTATTGTCTCGACCTTATCTAAATATTTTTTCGCTCACTGTAAAAATGTTTGTTATACAGCGTGTCCACGGATGGGGTTTTATTTTATAGCCGGTTTTATGAAAACCGTATGAATTTTTGCACTATGTTCGAAAATAATGTATTAATTTAGTGAGTGACGCTTACGATGTTTCAAGTAACTGTCAACTTTTATAAATAATTCTAACTTTAGTTCTTTACGTCAGGTTAGGTTTGAGCGACCGGGGGTCGCGACGCAAAATATCTTACCGTTACGTTATGTTACGTTGCTTCGTTATGTGCCTTGCTTGCGTGCGTGTACTCTCTCCTGAGTCTCTCTCTCGTTTCTCGCGATTCATATACTTCGGCCGGGAATCGAACCCGGGCCGCCCGCGTGGCAGGCGAGCATTCTACCACTGAACCACCGATGCTACATTAAAATTCTATGCAAAGCTGGTATTCGCAGTGCTGGTGATCTACTTGAATTTGTTCGGATAAATTTTTACTATTATTTCCATAATTTTTTTTACGCGATTGATCTTTTTTGTTCATTTACAGCATCGGTTGTCAGGACGGTAGGTTGTGTTTACCGGTTTCTAAGTTGAACACGTCGGTAAGTGATTTACCAAAATGCAAAATATATTTTAAACTGATCGAGAAGTATAAATGTCTCTTTTGACATTTCGTTCATTTCGAAGAAATTTAAATTATTTTATTCGGAATTTATTTCAATACGATCGCGCAAAAAATGGTATAAGCATCTAGAACGTTAAGGGTAATTACAACGTTTGCATGTAGATTCTTCTCGTAAAATTGGACAAAATGATATTGAGAATTAAGGGGTCTAGCACATTTACTTTTCGAAATACAGGGTGTTGAAATTTTGAAAACTTGAATGTTTTAATTCGATAACTTTAAAATGGATGGATACATTGATTTGACATTTGGCAGGTTGTTTTTAAATGTAAAAGGGCATATTTTGATAGAAATAGTAGTTTGTGCAACTAGTGTGGATATGATGGCCATATCGCACGAGGACGAAGTTTGAGCACGACACCGTAGGCCGTTCAAGTGCGATATGGACAATCCACTCGAGTCGAACAGCATATTTTTTCTACGACCCACTTAAGAAAAACTCTGGGAAATAAAAATTTCTATAAACTTTAATATAACTTCAAATTAAAAATTTAACAATTCAATTTTATGTTTCCACTAATTTTTTTGTGGTAAGCGTACAGTTCTTGAATGTCCAATTTGTATAATGCTACGGTTTCCCTTTTTAAATATACGATGCTGTTATAAGTAAATGTTGCCAGTCGGACTCCCTCATGAAGGGTACCGTACCATTATCTATAATAATGAATATTCTGTTAAATATTTCAAACGTCTACCTGTTGTCGTTATTAATATCAAGCAGAATAATTATTTAAAAATAAAATTAACAATAAAAAAAAACTTCTTCACGGGGAATGTTGACTATTCAAGAATAATAATCATTATCAAAAATAACAATACAGAATAATAATTTAAGAAACACTAATTGAACAATAAACATCTCCGAAAACGACTAAAAAATGCAAATAAATAAATAAACTTTTTATTGAAACGCCACAAAGTTACTGAAAAAAAATTTCTAGGAACATTCAGGACCTCCCCAGACCCCATTTGAAAAAACAAGGGATAATAAACCATTTAAAATAAATAAAATGTCAATGATTTAATGGAAGAGGCCAAAATATTGGGGAACAATAACATTGGCCACTTTTTGCAATGTTCTCGACGGGCGAGAACGGGGTTTAAGGTACATATATTGATACCTACGGATATTCCCATTACAATGAACTTTGAATCATCGAAAAATATTGATTTTTGACCGAGTTATGGAAGAATTTGTCCGCCGGTTTACAAGTTAATTTTATAGACGGTAGCATTTATAGAGGTAGTGCAGCTGCGTAAGCGAGGGGACGTTTGGATGCGATTATCTCGAAAACTATTGCATTTTGGAAAAAAATGATTCGGACCATTTTTGTAGATAATTTAACGACCTTCACTTTTTACCTGAACAAAAATTTTCCAAATTGCATATTTCGGGAGATAATGACGGGAAACCGTTTTTTGGGAGGCTTAGGGGCCATTTTGGACCCTTAGCCAAGGCGCAATCTTGGAGAACTTTTTCTCCATTTGAAGTACCTGTCAAGACCTACAAATCAAGCCAAAAAAAATTATTGGACAAATATATTGAAGGTTTGCCCCTTCAGTTACTGGATTACTTTTTCAAAAAATATATGGGTTTTTACAAGTGGGCTTTACCCAAAAAAGTGGGCTTTTTTGGCTAGTCTACTATTCTATGAACAATTTCTTCCCTGATATTATTGGAACACATAAAATATTCTGAATTATAAACTATATTCCTCCTTTTTTTATATCGTTTTCTTTTGATATTCTTCGAATATTGATAGTCGAGAAAATTGAAATTCTTCGAATACATTTTCTCGCGAATATTTCATATCCAATTGCTTGCTGTCATTTCCATATCCCTTTTATCCGACACAGACAAGAAAATGAAACTAGCTCACTTTATCCTGAATCGTAGGTATTCCAGTTTCAAGGTTAGATACTCCCGACCTTACGTAATCTGTTTTCGTATAGTCAATAACTCATTTTTATAAGATTTTGTTTACTATATCGTAATATTATGTTGATAGGAAACGTCGACTACAATCATACAAATGAAAAAAATTAGTATGCAGGTTTCCGATCATATAATATACAAAAAATGCAAATACTTCAAAACCCTGCTTTTCTCGAACTTCCGATATACAGTACAAGACACTTGATGCATTGTA